>JAGMUU010000082.1:0-36502 GCA_020744375.1 Dactylonectria estremocensis | reverse complement strand
CCCGACGCCCCGTTATTCTCCTTCCACAGAAAACCATTCAGTCGCAACAACTTCCTCTCTACCTTTTCTACTAAGCTGAGAGCACTTGGGCTACAAACGGACGGCTACTCAGGCCACAGTTTTCGGAAGGGTGCAGCGCAACATGCACACGATAGTGGGATCCTCGACGACCAGATTCAGGTGCTTGGGAGATGGACGTCAGAGGCATTCCGGGTGTATTTCACAACGAACGCGTCAGTCTTGTATAAGCTCAACCACCAGTTCCAGACGGGCTCACCGGCTCCGCTGTCTCTGCTGGTTCCACCACCGTCCCCTCCACCATCCTAGTTTGGCCCGGGTCATTTGGGCTCTCTCTGACGCTACGGTTTAACGCGTTTACGCATAAGACCACAGCGACAGGTGACCCGTTACGGCCAAACCACATACACTCTGTCCCTCTTGACTGCGTGAGGTCACCAATAAAGGGGATAGTTTTATTGGGGTTGCCTCACGTGATGACCACACTGCAGAATAGGCTCCCCCGCCTTGGAGGGCTCACTGAGGAGTTCTTCTCCTCCTGCAACTGCCTCACGGGAGTCAATTGCTCGCCTCTGCAAGTAGCTCGTCATCCCTCACGCAGTCAAGACTCGATTCTTCCCTCCCACCTTCCCTCTGTATATAGAACCACTGCAATATACAGACACTTGCCTCCCTACAAGGGAGCGCGGACGGGGCTCTCTCTGACGCTACGGTTTAACGCGTTTACGCATAAGACCACAGCGACAGGTGACCCGTTACGGCCAAACCACATACACTCTGTCCCTCTTGACTGCGTGAGGTCACCAATAAACTTAATAATATTAATAAAGAAGAAGAATTTAAAGACTTCAATAAATTAAAAGGGCTTTTACTTTTATTTAATTAAGACTTAACGAAAAACTTTTTTTATTTAATAAGTATTACAAATGTTTATTTTTTATTATTAATATTACAGTCTTTTTAATAAATAAATATTATAGTATAATTTCTATTTTTAAAGAAAATGAATTACCTTTCTTTTTAAAGTTAATACGATCTTAAAGATAATATTGATTTTTAATAAAGAATTATTAAAATAATTCATAACTATTTTCTGTTTTTTTATGTTTATTTAATTTTAAATATTAAGGGATTTTTATGAAGTAAACGATAATTTTTTTAATAATTAAATAAAAGTGTTAATATATTTATAAATATAAGATATATTTTATTTCTTTTATGATTTTCTGAAAAAATCTTTTAAATAAGGGTTTTTTTGTTTCCTCTAAGAAGTTGTTTAAATTAAAGAGCTATTAATTTTTTTAAGATTATTTAAATATTATAAGTAATTTGAAATATAACTACTTTAAGTAATTAATAAAAAGCTTTAAGATATTAAGATTAAATCTTAAATAAGATAACGTACATGATAAGCGAGTGGGCTTATTATTATATATTAAGAAGCCTATTAGTTATTTTAAAAGTTTTATATTTATTGAAATTTCTTGAAAAAAAAGTTTTAAAGTGCTTTTAAAAAGTATAGAAGTTAGGCCCTGAGAGGAGCTATAAAGTCTTATTGCAGATAAGGCCATTATATATTAGAACCTAAATCAGTTTTGTAGCAAAAGCTTAACGAATATTTACTAAATAAATACTTATATAATACTTTATAATTTATTTACTTTTATATCTTAATAGATTACTAATATATTATATAAAATAGAAAGAGTTATATTATACATTTTAATAGGTTTTATATATATCGTAAGTATATTTTATGTAGAAAGTAATTAATAAATAGGAAATATTATATTAAATATAATCTTTAATTTAAGAAATAAATTAATTAAAAAAATAAAGACATCTTTAATTAATAAATATATCTTTATTAATTAGATTAATAAATATAATTCTATTGATTAAATTAATTAATTAATATATAATAAAAATATACATAAATAATCCTATTTATTAAATAAAGAAAATTACTAAATAGATGTATCTATAAAGTTATTTACTTTAGTTATTATTAAATAATATTTAAAATATAAATAGCTCATAATTAATTAATAACTAATTATCAAAGAAAATAATAAAATATACTTTAGAAATTATAATAATATAATAATAAAAAGAAAATAGAAATTTTTAAAAGAATTATTAAAATAACTTATTAAAAAATTTTTAAAAGAAAAGTCTTAAAAATATAAAAAACTACTTTATTACCTTTATATAATTTTAAATAAAAATATTATTATATTTAAATACGTAATTAAATTTAAATTAAATTTATAATACATAGTTATTAAAAATCTATTAAAGACTATTATTAAAATGTTATATAATTAATGATTAAGCTATTTATAATTTTATAAAAAAAATTGAAAAAATACTTTAGAAATGAAAAATACTTTATATAACAATAGTTTACTTTGTTTTTATGGAAATTCTATATAAATTTAAAATAGAAAGAAATATAACTTTATAAAGAACTCTAACGTGTATGATAAGCGAGCGCGCAATATAAGCGAGCGCGCACTTATACTGTACAGCTAAAAGTTTAAATTTTAAATTTTCTAAAACAGGCTATATAGCCCTAAGATTTTTAAGAAATTAATTTTACATATTTAATAAAAAGAGTCATAAGATAGTATTTCTTTAAGATTTTTAATTAATTTATTTGAAATTTTAAAAATAAAAATAAGAAAAAAAACAGTATGAATAAGATTTTTCTAAATAACTCCATAAAAAATCTTTTTAATAATCTAGGAAAACTAATACTTATTATTATATATTTAATAAATACACTTATAAAATTATAGCTATTTCTAGCTTAGCTTGAATTTTTAAGATTTTTTTTTTAAATTGCGATTTAAGGTGAAATTTCAGAGTGCGCGCTCGCTTGTATTGCGCGCTCGCTTATCATACACGTTATATCTTTTAATAAATTAATAAGTAATTATTATAAAAATACTTTATTATATAGATATTACTTTATTTATTTTTAAAGATATTAAATTTAAAAGATAACCATGTATTAATATTATAATATTATTATAATTTTATTTAAAAAAAAAAGAGATGTAAAGATAAAGACTTATATTTTATATATACAAGAACTTAAGAAATATACTAATTATAAAATTCCTTTATTTACTTTAAAGGAATTTTATAACTTTAAAATAAAAAGAGAAGTAATTTAAATAGGATTTAAAAGATATTATAAAAAAGATATTATATAGAATTATTAAATTCTTTATAAAACTGCCTCTATATTTTATAAAAAGGCTGAAGCTGTTTTAAATTTAAAAGAAAAAAATAATTTTTAAATTAATATTATTTAAATAATTACAAATTAAACAGTAATAACTTAATAAAACTTAAAGACAACTCTTTAATTTACCATTTTAGTTATAATAAAATAAGCTATTCTATTATAAACTATAAAAAAAGAAAGAAACTTTATAATCTATAAAGTATAGAGAAAGATAAACTAACTTAAACCTAAAATATTGAAATTTATATTAAAGAAATAAACTTATTAAAAATATTTAAATATAGAAATAGAAGATACAAATTCTATATTTAAATTATATTTAATATTAATGAAATTAATTACTTAAAGATACGTAATTATTATTCAAATGTAATCTTAATTAATATAAATATTATGATATACGTAAGTCTTATTAATAAAAGTCTAACATAGAAATTAAGTCTTAAGTCTATATTAAGTTAATAACCCTTAAAGCTTATAAGCTTTAATAAAGTAATCAAATTTATATTATTAATATATTAATTTATGAAGGCGGCGAAGCTATAGAGAGTCAGGCCTGATGCAGCAACCTCGCTAAAGCTAGCGAGTTATAATATAAGGTTATAGATAGCGATAGTTATATAACCTCTAATATAGTAGTAATACTTTAAATAAATAAGCTTAGCTCCCTCTTAAAAGGAAGTTAAACTTCAGCCTATATGTATAACCTAATATACCTTTACTTTACTGAACTATCTACCTTTCTTTAAAACTTAGTTTTAATATCTTAAAGCTTTTTATTAATTAATTACTTAAAGTAATTATATTTTAAATTACTTACAATACTTGGATAATTTTAAAAAGTATTATAGCCTTTTTATTAAAAGACCTTTTAAAAGAATAGAATAAGCTTACATAAATAAGTTTTTAAATAAAATAATAAAGGAGATACAATATATATTATATTTATATATACATTAATTTATTTACTTAATTATTAAAAAAAGTTCCTTTTTAATGAATAAAAAAATCCTTTAAGATTTAGAATTAAAGGGATTAAAAAGGGAAGAAGGTATTTAAAAATGATTTTATTAATCTTGTATTTAAAAGAAATATTATCTTTACAATTGTACTAGCTTTAAAACGGGAAAGTAATTATTTATTTAGGTTTAATATAAAGTTTATAAAGTTTATTTAGCTTAGGTATATATACTTAGCGGAGAGACTAAAGGTTAAATAAATGAATAAAATTCATAGTAAGGTAAAATAGTATGATAGACCTAGTACTTAAGCCTATAAAACTTAAGAAACTAAGGTTTCTACTATATTAAGCTATAAGCCTTATTACCTTAATTATAACTCTTTAATATATATTAACTAAAAAGTAAAAGGATAAAAAAGCTAAATTATAAAAAGGTTAAATATCAATAAATACGAAATGCCTATAAAACGTAAATTAGTAAAAGCTACTTTATATATTTTAAACTATTTATATTTTAATCTACCTTCTAGATCATGTAATAACTTTACAATTACTTAATTAATTAAAAATATAATTAATAATATTATCTAAGTTGATATAACATATATTATTTTATATTATAATAATAATAAACTAAATATATAATATATTATTATTTTATAACATAATCTTTATAATATAATTATAAAAACTCTAGGTTTTATATCTAAGTTATAAAGTGTAATTTAAATTTCTAATTTAAATAAAATAAAAAGATTAAAATTAGTAGATTTAATAATTTAATATTAATTTAGTTAGTAGTTTTTAATTATTAAGTCCTTTTATAGCTTAATATATATTAATGTAATTTTAATATATAGTAATATATTATAATACAATAGATTTATTTAAAAGATTTAATTTAAAGAAAATAAAGAAATAAAATAATTTATATAAATTATACATTTATTAAAGAATTAAAAGGCTAGAAGGTATAGATTTTATAACTAATTATAAATAGAAAATTTATTAATTAATAGCTAAGGAACTAATATATTAAAAACTAAGGGAATTTTAATATATCTTAATATTACTATAAGATTACATAAAGGGTTTTAGTAAAAGGGATTTTAAAGTATTAAAAAAAGTATAAGTTAGTAATATGATAATTAACTTAATAAAATCAATTTATTTGCTATATTTAGATAAAGTAAATATATAATATAGAAATAACGTACATGATAAGCGAGCGCCGCACTTGTACTGTACAGCTAAAAGGCTAAGCTTTAAATTTTCTAAAACGCGCTAAACAAGTTATAGAAATGTAAGAAAAGTATCATTATAAACCTAATTAAAAAAGTCATATAATAATATTTTTCTTAGATTTAAACTTTTTTATATAGCTATTAAACCTAAAAGAACCTAAAAAGAACAGTGCGAATAAGATTTTTCTTAATAACCTTATAAAGCCTTTTTCAAAAAAATCTAGGAAAGTCTATAGTTAATATTCCTTATATAGTAAAGCTTATTTTAAAATCTTAACTATTTTGGATTTTTTTAAAAATTTAGAGAATTATTTTAGCTTAAGGTGTAAACACTAAGAAATTTCAAGTGCGGCGCTCGCTTGGATGTGGCGCTCACTTATCTATCATGTACGTTATAGAAATATAGAAATAATACTTTACAGAGCGATTTTCATAAAAATATAAATATAAATATTTAAAATTAATGAGAATGGAGAGTTTTTTTATCTCTTTAATAAAGGACTTCTTTATAGAAATATAGCTTGTTTAAAAATATAAATAAAATATATTAAATTAATAAAAATAAAATGGATTAAATTAATTTTTAAGTTAAATATAGAATATATGATTATATATTTTATATAAGCAATACATTCAAATTATGAATGTAAATTGAATTTAAAATATAATATAAATTTAATAAAATAATTTATACGCTTTATTATATTAATTATTATAACGTGTATGATAAGCGAGCGCGCAATACAAGCGAGCGCGCACTCTGAAATTTCACCTTAAATCGCAATTTAAAAAAAAAATCTTAAAAATTCAAACTAAGCTAGAAATAGCGATAATTTTAAAAGTGTATTTATTAAATATATAATAATAAGTATTAGTTTTCCTAGATTATTAAAAAGATGTTTATGGAGTTATTTAGAAAAATCTTATTCATACTGTTTTTTTTCTTATTTTTGTTTTTAAAATTTCAAATAAATTAATTAAAAATCTTAAAGAAATACTATCTTATGACTCTTTTTATTAAATATATAAGATTATTTTCTTAAAAATCCTAGGGCTATATAGCCTGTTTTAGAAAATGTAAAATTTAAACTTTTAGCTGTACAGTATAAGTGCGCGCTCGCTTATATTGCGCGCTCGCTTATCATACACGTTATCTTCTTTATAAATGTAGAAAATGAAAATATAGAGTTAATATATATATTAAAGTAAATAATTTGAATTTTAAAAATTAAATAGCTCATAGAGAGATTATTGTAAAATATGTAAATAAAATCCAATTGATATTTTAATTATATTTAATTATTAGTAAATATTTTATATATTATATTTATTTTTATATCACCTTTATATTATAATTAATATTTTAATATTTAAAGCTTTTTTTGATTTTATAATAATAAACTTTATAAGTAATGAAAGTAAAATAATTAAGGAATTTGTATATAAATTTAATATAAATAGAAGTCTTCTTTTTAAAATTCCTGTTAAATTATAAATTTAATATTTTCTTTGGTCTTATAGAATTTATGAATAAATAGCTATAAGGTATTTTTAAATATATTAAAGAGTTTATAGCTACTTTTAATTATCATAATTCTTTTAAATTATAAGTTATCATTTAATTTATAAATAAAATATATATTTTTACTTTTTCATATAGATTTATATTTTTAATTAATTTTAAGGCTTTAGTATTTACTTTTAAAGTAGTCTTATCTTTTTATAATTTTAATATTTAATCTATATATAGTTTTATTAAGTAGCTCCTAATTCTGTAGAGCTTAATTAAGTTATATAAAAGGCATTTATTTATTCTTTCTTTTTATAGTTAACTTAAAATTTCTTATTATTCTTTTATCTATTTAAAATACCTTTCATTTTTTTAATATATCTTTTAAATAACTAATTATTAATAAATATATAAAGTTTAATATATATATTAAAGTTTATTAATAGGATTAGGATTTTATAGATTTTATCTTCAACTTTATTCATTATTTTTAATAAAATTTCTGAATTTAATTTTTATTAATTTAATTTTTATTAATTATTAAATATTTAAATTTAAATAGATATTTCATATTTTACTTAAGCTTTTAACTTATAATAAAGGTATTATAGTTTTCATTTTATGTTCTATAAATATTAATGAGTCATTCCTTATATAATATATCTCGCTATTATAAAAATTCTATAATCTTAACTTTATAGATTTTAAAGGAGTTTTTAATAAAGTCCTTTAAATATAGCTCTATTCTTTATAATACTTTTCTTTTTTAAAGACTTATAATACATTAGACTTTAAGCTATTTATTTCAAAATATAGTAAAGTAATATATATAATATAACTTAATCTATATTAAATATTTATAAAAGCCCTCAAATATATTATTAAACTCTATAAATTATATTAATTTAATAGTCTTATTTATATCTTAAAGTTATAAAGCTATAGAAGCTACTTTAAAATTATTTAACTATTTTATCTATTAATATCAGTTTTTATATATAGTAATTTCTTTTTACTGAAAGTAAATACTCTATTTATAAAGGATATTAATAGTAATATTATTATTAAGGTATATTTAGATTTACTCTTTAAGTTATTTAAAATATATAGTATTTTTATTATAAATAGTGCTAGAAGTAATATATAAAGTAATAATCTCTTAATATATATAGTAATTAGCTTATTTAAAATTAACTACTTCTGCTTTATTAGTATTATTAGATTTTAAGTTCTTTAAAATATTAGTATCTTATATATTAATATCTTCTTTAAACAAGATCTTTCTTTTAATAGAGTTTAAGTTAGATAGAGTTATTAAAGCTATAGTAATTAATTTAAAATTACTTAAGTTAATATAGTAATATATTAAATAAGAGCTATTAATATATAATAGCTAGGTCTATCCTAGGGGCATAGACTAGGTTTAAAGTATAAAATATATAATTTAGTAAATTAAGATATTATAGTAAGTAATATAGATTATAGTTTAATAATATATAAAAGTGAGTCTTTATATAATTATATTTATAAAAGTGCTAAATAAATATATATATATATAGAGGTGATTACTATATTTATATAAGTAATTATAGTAATTATACAAATGATTATAGTAATTGAGATTTTAATTATAGTAATTGTATTAGGTATTTAGTAATTAACTGTGTAATAAGAGAGAAAAAGTGGATATATTATAGTTCTGCTAGTTATGACCGCCTGGTCCAACCTGAGCTGTAACATCTAGTAGGAAGCTAAGTTAGTTTTATTAATAGCTGAGTTAATTATTTATTGCATTAATATAAAGCTAGTATATTAAAGCTGAAATTATTATATTAGAGACTGAGAACTATGAAAATGACTACAGTAAATGAAAATAACTATACCCTAATTAGATAGCTAGCTCTACAGAAGTTAAAGCAAGTTGCAGAAGAAAGTATATAGCTTACTTTAATAAAATAGGCAGCAGCTGCCTATAGCATAACCACTTTTAAAGTAAATAGTTTCAGGACTTTAAAATAGCTAGAAAAGTTTTTAATCAAATACTTTATTTAATAGATCTTTAATATAGAAGGTAATAAGACTAAAAGATACTTTATAGCTAAAAAAAATAATAAGGTCTTAAGAGGGATAAGTTTATAACTTTAGTATTAAATGAAATCATAATGGTTATAATAATGATTTTTAAAATAATATATTTAAAGAATATATTATTAAAAAGGATAGTATACGAACAATAAATCTAAACTCAGAAGTTCTTAAGAACTTATAAAAGTATTCAATTAAATAAATAAAGATAAAAGAATACTAGAAAGAAACCCCATATTAACTTCTTAAAGAGTAAGAAATTAAAAATTAAAAATAGTTAAAGCTATAGAGTATTTTAATTATATTAATAAATAGTAAATTAATAATTAAGAAAAGTAATTAAAAAAATATTTTAAGTAAGTTCTTATATATTAAGAGGATATAATAATAAAAGCTAAGAAGAGGCATTAAGCTTATCTATATAAATATAATAGCTATTATAAACAGTTATTAAATATGGAAATGAGTAAGAACAAAGAAGAAAGAAGCAAGAAGAAAGACTAATGCTATAAGAAATATAAGAAATAAGAAAAGGTATAGGCTTAGATTTTAAAGCTAAGTATTTTATTATATAAAAACTAAAATTAAAGAATACTATTTATTGAAAGTAAGGACTTTGTTATAATTTATATTAAAGACTTTAAATGGAATAAATAGTAATTACAGCTATATATTAATTATACCTAAAGTAGACTTATAAGGCCGACTTTAGGAAAATAAATTCTTCATTATATATAAAGCTTCTTTTCTTAATACTTTTGTAATATTATATTATGTATATAAACTTTATAAGTATATTAATAACCCATCTTCTCTTTCTATTATTTTGAGCTTATTATTTCATTAACATTTTTTTTAATAATGCTATTTAATTTTCGTATTATAGAAAGGTTATTTACTACATCCAAAAGAGCCTCCTTCTTGAGAATAATATAAACTATTCTTCTTAAATATTAATATACTATTTTAATAGGATTAATAATAAATAAAGGCTATAATAAATATTTCTTTTATTTAGAAGAAGATAATCTAAATAAGTTATTAATATAATTAAGTCTTAGAAAACTAGCTTTATTATAGCTTTAAAGTAACTAGTTTTACTAAAATAAATATAAAAACAAAAAACTAACTTTTAAGGATAAAGACTTATCTTTATATAAATCTATGAAAATAAAACATACTTTATTTACTTTAAATCTAGTATATAATTGAACATTAATTAAATATATAATATTATAAAAAAGAAAGTATTAAAGAATGCTATGTATAACGTATATGATAAGCGCGTGCACCAAACAAGCGAGTGCACCACTTACGCAGCCGGCGGTATCGTGAAGGGAAAGCGGTATGTGCGTCTGGAGAAGAAGCGTGTCATGAATCCTGACACCTTTTTCGGCAAGGCACTGCCCGTTGAGTTCTTCAGACGCCTGACGGAGGACGGCCGCGACAAGGTAGCCGTTCTCGACCTGGTTATTGTCTTCAGCACCTCACTCAAGGTAACGCCTGTGTCTGAGATTGTCAACTGACTGCCCTCGCACAATAGAGATATCTTATAATAGAAATCCTAGAATTTAATAAATGCCACTCCCCTTTATATGTACTTAAGGTAAACTTCTAAAGCTATAGTTAAAAGAATAAACTTTCTCTTTGTTGATAATACTTTCTTCTTTAATACCTTTATAATAATATATTATATATATAATTTTATAGCTATTATTCTAAAACCCCCTCTTTCTTTATTATATTTTAAATTTATAATTTTATTAACGTACATGATAAGCGAGTGTCCTAAACAAGCGAGTGTCCCACCTATACTGTACACCTAAAAGTACACATTTTAGATTTTCTAAAACGGGCTATTTAATTAGTAAATTTCTAGAGAATTAATTTTAAGCTGTTAAGAAAAGAAGTTATAACATAGTATTTTCTTTATATTTCTAACTAATTTATTAAGCTAGTTATAAATAAAAATAGCTAAAAAAACAGTGCGAATTTCATACTGCTAGCGCTATAGGTATATATAGCTTAAGAAAGTTCATAAGAATAATATATGTTATAATTAAGCTATATTTAAAACTATAGCTATTTTAGGGTTAGTTTGAGTTTTTAAGAATTATTTTAAAATCGCAATTTAAGGTGAAAATCTGAGTGAGACACTCGCTTGTTGTCACGGGCCAGATGAGATCAACTCAAGAGGTAATGCCACTGTATTGCGAGAATACTACGATGGAGAGGAAAGAGAGAAAGCGGGCAGGCGCGTAGACGCGTAGACGCGTTGATGGTCCCTGTGGCCTGCCCCGTGCGCCCTAGTTACGTATGGACCCCACCCTGGGTCCAGCACTCCAGACGCTCCCGTCACACTTGTCTGGGACACTCGCTTATCATGTACGTTAAATACCTTTTAATAATATTATTTAATTTTCTTACTATAGAAGCTATAGTTACTAAGCTTAAGATAGCAATCTTTATTATAAAGTAAAATAAGATCTACTTCTTTTTTAATATTAGCCCCAAGCTTTAATAAAGAAGGTTCTTAAATAAAGGCTATAATAGCTATTTTCTTTATTTTAAAGAAGAAAATATAAACAAGGCCTTAAAATAATTAATTACTAAATAGCTATCTCTATTATAATCTTAAAATGACTAGTTTTATTAAAGGAAATATTCTAAAAAGCACTTAATACTTAAAGGTAATATAGGTATTTAAATTTAAATTTAATTTATCTCTCTAGTTAAAGAATTTAATAATATTAATAAATAAAAGACCCTTAAAATCGCTATTTAAACTATTATTTCTATGTTTCTATATTCCTGCGGCAATTATATATTTGCTTTATCTAAGTGCAGTAAATGAATTGATTATCTTAATTTAATTATCTTACTACTAACCCACGCCTTTTTTAATACCCAATCCATCTATTACAACCCCTTATATAACCTTATAGCAATATTAAGATAGTTATATTAAGATTTCTTTAGTCTTTAATACAGTTATTAATTCCTTAGTTACTAGTTAATAAGCTCTATATCTATAACTAGTTATAAAACCTATACCTTTTAGCCTTTTAGTTCTTTAATAAATTTATAATTCATATAGTTACATTATCTTATTTCTTTACTCTCTTTATACTAACTCCTTTAAGTAGACCTATTTTACTATAATCTACTATCTTATATTATAACTATATTAATATATATTAAGCTATAAAAGGATTTAATAGCTATAGACTGCTAATTAAATTAATATTAAATTACTAAGCTTAACGTAGTTGATAAGCATACGGATCAAACAAGTATGCGGATCAGTTATACTGTACAGCTAAAAGTATAAATTTTATATTTTCTAAAATAGGCTATATGGCCCTAGGATTTTTAGAAAATTAGTCTTAAATATCTAACTAGAAATGCTAAAAGGTCGTATTTTGCCTAGATTTTTAATTAATTAATTTAATTTTTTGAAAATAAAAATAGAGAAAAAGACAGTGCGAATAAGACTTTCCTAAATAACTCTATAAAATACTTTTTTAACAGATCTAATAAGACTTTCTTAGAAAATACTATACTTAATTAATTTAATGTAAGAATTATAGCTATTTTAGGCTTAGTTTGGATTTTAAAGAATTTTTAAAAAAATGCGATTTAAGGTGTAAAACTAAATGATCCGCATACCTGTTTGATCCGTATGCTTATCAACTACGTTATTCATTTTAAGTTTATTGACTTTATTTAAATTAAATATTTAAATTATATTTTATAAATTCAAAATAAAACTTAAGGTATTTAGTAATTTTATTATAAAGAATATATTATAAGTTAATAATATATATATATTTAATTTATTATTATTATAATATAAAATAATGAAGGTTATATTAATTTTAATAATATTATTAATAATATTATTTAATTAATTAAATCATTATTCTATTATTTAAAATGCAAATTAAAATATAAAGATAGGTTATCCTTATTAGCCTTCATTTTATAGGTATTTTGTTTTTATGAATATCTAGCTTTTTATAATTTAGGTTTTTTATAATCTAGCTTTCTTAGCTAATTAAAGCATTCTAAAGAGTTATAATTAAAGTAATAAACCTTATAGCTTAATATTATAAAAACCGTAAGCTCTATAGACTTAAGTATTAAATGTGTTATATTGTTATATTTTACTACTAATTTTCATTTATTTAACTTTTAGTCTCTTTATTAAATATATAAACTTATGGTAAATACGCCTTATATTAATAAGTAGAAATAGAAACATTACTATATAGACTTATAGAAGTTATTAAGTAAAGCTTAATTAAACAGCTAGATTATTAGTTATAATTTAATTATACTTATAAATATAGCTATATATAGAATTAAGGACTTTATTATTATAGCCTTTATATTAATTACCTTAGTTTTTGTTAAAATTAAAGGAAATAAATGTTATATAATTAACTATTTTTACTTTTAGCTATTAAAGTTTATAATTATTAACAAAGTATAAATAATATTTAGCTTAAGCTTTATAATTGAGATTATATTTAATAGATAGCTTTTTATAAATTTAATTTATTATAAAGCTCAGAGTTGTGAAATTAGTTAGTCCATTTTGGACTAACTAAATACTAATTGGAATTAGTTAGTATTTAGTTAGTACTTAGTCCACTAGGACTAGTATTAGTCCAAGGGTGTACTAACTAATTAGAAATTAGTATTTAGTTAGTACTTAGTTCAAAAAGCTAGTACTAGTACTAGTATAGGCCTGTACTAACTAAATACTAGTTTTCTAGTCCATTAGTCCAAAATTAGTACTAAGAAATATAAATTATTCTATTTTCTTAATTAAAGCTTTTAATAAAGGTCTTATTTAATATTCTATATAATTTAAATAGATTTCTTATAACATTATCTAAATATTAATATAACTTAATTACTATTTAAAACCTTTTTAAAGATAAATTACTAATTAAGTCCTTCTAAATAGTAAATCATTAATTAAAACCTCTTAAAAGATTAATTATTAATTAGAGCCTTTTAAATAATAAATTACTAGTTAGAACTTTTTAAAATATTAAATATTAATTATAATCTATTAAAAAAGAAATTTATAATTAATAACTTATTATTTTAAGATTAAATAATATTTTAAGAATTCTAGTAATAGGGTTAATAATAAGTTATTATTATTTTAATAATAAAACTAGTAATTAGATAATTCTAGTAATATTAATAATAATAGACTATTATTAATTTTAATAATAGTATATATTATTAGAATATTCTAGAAATTAAATTAATAATAGACTATTATTAATTCTAATAATAAAATTAGTTAATAGAAGATTCTAGTAATAGAATTAATAATAGACTATTATTAAATCTAGTAGTAAATTACTAATTAAAAGATTCTAGAAATAATATTAATAATAGACTATTATTAATACTAGTAATAAAATTAGTTAAAAGAAGATTCTAAAAATTAAATTAGTAATAGAATTAGTTATTAAAATATTCTATAAATTAAATTAATAATAGATTATTATTAATTCTAGTAGTAAATTACTAATTAGAAGATTCTAGAAATAGGATTAATAATTTAATAGCTTATTTTAATAATTATATAATATATTCTTTATTCTTTCTTTAATTTCTTCTATTTCTAATATCTAAATTATTTTATCTATACTATCTGAATCTTCTTACCTTTATTATAACCTATTATTTCTATCTTTCTAATGGCTTTAAATGATGAATTTAACTATCTCTCTGAGTCTGAGGCTGAAACTAATCCTTTTTTAGAAGAAGCTAGCCTTTTAGCTCCTTCAGAAATAGATAGTCTTAACCAATCAGAACGTGAGTCTGAGATAGCCTCTTCTTCCTCAAAAGCTATTTCAGAAGATCAAGCTTCTAAAGCTTATATCTTTAAATATAGCTTATTTAAAAAGACTATCTTACCCTCTCAGAAAGGTCAAGAGCAGGAAATGCAAATTAGTTGCACAATGTAAGTCTTCCTTTTTAATAACTATATAACCTTATTTTAAGCTAATTTAATTTAATAGGTGTAACTATAAGAAGATTGAGCTAGTAAAAGGCTTTCAATCTTCTAACTTCCAAAAACACTATAGACGGAAACATCCTACAATTGCTTATAATCAGCAGTCTGAAGCTACTAGAAAAAGAAGTAAGTTATTTTATTACTATATTTTAGTCTATAAGCTAATTTAAATTAGAGGCAGATTTTATTAAGCCTACTAGCCCTTTTGACCTTAATATTAGGCATAAAAGGTCTAAACAAGATCTACCTAGCTATTCTAGTAGCTTTAAGGAAGAAGAAGCTTTAAAAAAGATTCTTTATTTTCTTATTGAACATAACCTATCTTTTAATATCTTGAATTCCTATAGTTTTCAAGATCTTTTAACTTATTATAATAAGTAGGCTATTTTCTATTTTTTATTTTCTATTTTCTATTTTCTATTTCTATTTTCTATTTTCTATTTTCTATTTCTATTTCTATTTTCTATTTTCTATTTTCTATTTTCTATTTTCTATTTTCTATTTTCTATTTTCTATTTCTATTTTCTATTTTCTATTTTCTATTTTCTATTTTCTATTTTCTATTTCTATTTTCTATTTTCTATTTTCTATTTTCTATTTTCTATTTTCTATTTTCTATTTTCTATTTCTATTTTCTATTTTCTATTTTCTATTTTCTATTTTCTATTTTCTATTTTCTATTTTCTATTTTCTATTTTCTATTTTCTATTTTCTATTTTCTATTTTCTATTTTTCTATTTTCTATTTTCTATTTTCTATTTTCTATTTCTATTTTCTATTTTCTATTTCTATTTTCTATTTTCTATTTTCTATTTTCTATTTTCTATTTTCTATTTTCTATTTTCTATTTTCTATTTTCTATTTTCTATTTTCTATTTTCTATTTTCTATTTTCTATTTTCTATTTTCTATTTTCTATTTTCTATTTCCTATTTTCTATTTCCTATTTAAATAAATACTAACTCAAATTAGGGCTAGTCCTTTAATTAATAGGTGGAAGATTAAAAGTATCTTAATTGATACTTTTAATAATAGCTTATTACAATTAAATAAGCAATTAGAAGAAAATATATCAGATTTAGGGTCTTTTTCCCTAACATTTGATATATGGACTTCAAATACCCAAACTGGCTTTTTAGGTATTATTCTTATTTTTATAGATAAGAATTTTAACCTTATATATAAGCTAATTGGTAAGTAAAGCCTTTATTAGTCTAATATTAATTTAACTAACTTTTAAATAGGCTTTAATCAGCTTTCTGAAAGCCATACTGGTCTTTATATTTATAAAGAGTTTATAGAGGCTTTAATTCCTTATCCAGCTATTACAGTCAACTCTATCTTTAGGTAAGCTATATTAATATATTTAAGCTATTTTTAAGTTAATAACCTTAATAGCATTACAAGGGATAATGCAGCGAATAATAATACATTTATCACTGCCTTTAAAGATAACTATTGGTTATCTTTAAATCAGAGATTTAAATATGATATTCGCTGTATAGCGCATATAATTAATATTATTGCACAAGATATCCTAAAGGAATTCCTTTTATCTAAGGAATTAGAAATAGCATTATCAGATCAAGATAATACTATATTAGAAAGGGACCTTAGTCAGCTTACTAGTAAGTATTTCTATAACCTTATTTCTAACCTTTTTCTAATTTAATATAGCTCTAATTACCCGAATTCGAAGAATAGCTATTTTAACTAAATATACAACTGAAGTTAAACAGCTATTAGAAGAGGGAATAAAAAAGTCCCAAAGGGAAAATAAGCTTCTTACTAAAAAGAAAAGGATTCCTTTAGGTAAGTCTATTTTTAGCCTTAATTTAAATACTAGCTAACTATTTAAATAGATAATTCAACCCGCTGGAATTCAACATTTAGAATGCTTGAATCTAGTCTTGAATTAAAAGACCCTTTAAGCTATATCTATAAGAATACATCTAATATAGAATTTGAAGAGGTAAATATCTAATTTATTGCTTTTCCTTTAAATTTCCTAGCCTATTAAATAATACTAACTTTAAAATATAGATATTCCTAGCAGATCTTGAATGGGATTTCTTAGTTGAAATTAAAAGACTATTTGAAGTCTTTTAAGACCTTCAATTAAGCTACAAGGCCAATTCTATACTACTATGCCAGAAGGCTTATTATTTATTTATCAAATTTATAATAAGCTAGAAGTATTAAAAGAAGATTTTTCTAGCTATAGTACTGAAAGACCTGAATTAGTAAGTCTTTTTCTATATTTCCCTATTTCTTTATTTCTTTATTTTCTATTTTTATTAATTTACTTATATTAACCTATTATTAGGCTGAAGGCTATTTATATCTTATTAATGCTATTAATGCTGGTATAAATAAGCTTGAGAAATATTTCCCTCGAAGCCTTTCTAAGAAGGATTTGATTCGCTATAAGCCTTATCTCTATAGTATTATTTTAGACCCTAGGTTTAAATTGATGCATTTTAAAGATAATCGCTTATTAGCCTTTTATCCTTCTATTAGTCAAGACTTAATTCACTTATTTAAAATTGACTATCAAAGGTATTTACAGTTTAAAGCTATTATTTAATTTTAAGCGTATTTCCTATTTACTAATTATCTATTAGAATTCAACAAGAAAGAGGTGATTTTCATCGGCCTAATTTATCCTTTGATGAATTAGGCCCTGGCCCTAGCTTAGAAGATAAATTATCTTCTAATGAAGGGTCAGAAGATGAATTTTATATAAGTAATATTCCTAAGGAAGAGGAATATATTACTTATATAAATGAAGCAGTCTTACCTAAAAAGGTTAGTTAAGCCTTATTCTCTTTTAAGTTATAAATTAAATACTAATTATAATTTAATAGACTAATATTCTAGAATATTGGAGAAATAATACAATCCGATTTCCCAATTTAGCTATTTTAGCTAGACGCTATTTAGCTATTCCAGCTACTTCTGCAGCTATTGAGAGTACCTTTTCAATTAGTAATAATATTATTACTAAATTGAGAAATAGGCTATTACCTAATACAGTTAGGCAGCTTATTTTACTTAAAAGCTGGAATAGGTCTTTTAATAACTTAAAGAAGGAAGAAGAAGAAGAAAATAAAGAAGAAATTGAAGAGGAAGTTGAGGAGGAATTTGAGCAGCAATTTGAAGAGGAATAAGGCTTTTCTTAGTAAATTATTTCTATCTATTTTATAGCCATTCTGAATAATTTCAATTAGCTATTTATACAACCTTTTTTAATTTAATAGTTTACTTATTATAAGTTCAATAAGATCTTAAATTAACTATAATAAGTACTCTTAATAATAATTAATATAAATAGGTTATTTAATTAATTAAGATAAATAGGTTATTTAACTAATTAAAATTAGTAGCTTATTTAATTATATAAATCTAATAAGGTATTTATTAAAGGTTATAACCCTATTTTTATAATTAGTCCATTTTGGACTAATTGGATTAAAGAGACTAGTATTAGTCCAAGGGTGTACTAACTAATTGAAAACTAGTATTTAGTTAGTACTTAGTCCAAAAAACTAGTACTAGTATTAGTACAGGCCTGGACTAACTAAATACTAATTCCAATTAGTCCGGACTAACTAAATACTAATTCCAATTAGTCCGGACTAACTAATTTCACAACCCTGATAAAGCTACAGCTTATTCAACTATTTATCCATAGAATGCTAAAGGTTGTTTCTATATCCTGAATATTTTAATTAATAAAATAAAGAATTAATATATTACAATAGGTATTATTTAAAAAGAAATCTCTATTCAAAATAGAAAACTATATAAGTTTACCTTCTTTAATATAAAGTTTATTTACCTTAAATATATATTTAGTAGAGGAGCTAGAAGTTAAATATAAAAAGAATTTAATAATAAATATAATAATATAATAGATTTAATACTTGAGTTTATAAAACTTAAAATACTAAGGTTTCTACTATATTAAGCTATAAGCTTTACTACCTTAATTATAACCCCTTAAGATACTTTAATTAACTAAAAAAGCTAGATATTAATTAAGGTAATATGCCTATAAAATAAAAGTTAGCGCAGGCTCTATATATTTTAAATCACTCCCATATATTTTAATCTATGACTTATATAATAACTCCACAATTAATAACTACTTAATTAATACCTCCTTAATTACTTAAATAATATAGCCTATATAAGGATTTTATATACTAACCTATCATATAGTACTAACGTCTTAAAGTTAATATATATTAACAATTTACTTTATAATTTATATACATTTATTAAAGTAGAAAGAATCTAGCCTTAAAGATATAGCCATTACTAAAATTAATTAATTTATTAATAAGACTTTTATTAAATTAATAATCTTTAGTTAATATATTTTATTATAAAATAGAATAGTTTTACTTAATATTATAATATTTTAATAGATTATAGTAAAATTAGTTTATCGAAAGGCGTTAGTTTAAAGAGTATAAAGGAAGGAGATAAGCTTTATAAAGTGATAATTTATTAATAATATAAAAGAAATAGTATAGGTTATATAGCTAATGATTAATATAATGTTTATTAATTAGTAGCTGAGAAATAATCTTATTATAAAGATTATATTATAAGTTAGCAATATATTATATATTTAATTTATTATTACTATAATATAAGATGATATAAGTTATATTAACTTTAATAATATTATTAGCTGTATTATTTAATTAATTAAGTAATTATAAGGTTATTATATTATTTAGAAGGTAGGTTAGAATGTGAAGAGTTTAAAATATATAGAGCAGCTCTTACTGGCTTTTATTCTATGGGCATTTTGCCTTTGCCGATATCTAGCTTTTCTGCAATCTAGCTTTTCTATGATCTAGCTTTTCTAGCTAATTGAGGCATCGTAAAGGGTTATAGTTAAGGTAATAAGGCTTATAGCTTAATATAGTAGAAACCTTAGTCTCTTAAGTCTTATAGGCTTGGGTACTAGGTCTATTATACTGTTATACCTTACTGTTAATATTTTTTTCTATTTAACCTTTAGTCTCTCCGCTAGATATATATACCTAAAGTAAACAAACTTTGCACTTTATATAACGGCTATAAGAATGTAGAAATGCTGAAATAATAGTTTAAATAGCAGTTTTAATAGTATTAACTTCTTTAATATATCTACCTATTCTTAGTAAAGTAATTGGAAATATAGCTATTTTAGTATTTTCTCAATAACTCTTATTACTAAAGAAATAATTAAGCTATTTTATATTTAAACTATTAATAAATTCATTATTAAAACCTTTCTATTTAATAAATCTAGTAATATAATTAAAATCACTTCCTTTACTATATAATTTAAAGACTAGCTTATATTCCTTAGAGTAAGAAGTTATAAATTAAATTATATAATTATTATATGTATTAAATTCTAAGTTTCCTTAGCCTTGATATTATAAATAAGCTAGGTATTTATAATGCCTAGATCCTTAGAGATAATAGATTAACTAATATTATAAAAACTACTACTATTAAGTATTTACTTTTAGACTTAAAGACTATACTTTAAACTTTTAATTCATGTACTAATATTAAAAGCTATAAGGTAATTGTTTAATTTAATTATAATAACTTAATCTTATATAACTACTATTAAACTATTACTAAGTTGGCAAGCCCTTTTAACTTATTATATTAAATATTAGCCCTTTTTAATATAATTTCTTAAAAGCCTAAAAATAAACTATCTTCTAAATTAAAAAGGGTTTACTAAAAGCAAAATATAAAGATTATTAATACATTACCATATTGTAAAAAATATAAATTATAACAAGCTTTATTAATTATATCTAACTCTATAGCCATATTATTAAATCTAGAGTTATTATTAATCTTTAATAAAGATATAATAAAGTTACTTAAAATCCCTACTCTTAAAAATATAACACCTTTACCTAATTATAGAAAAAAGCCCTTACGATTATTGAATTAGATATTATAATAGCTAATATTCCTCCTTATAAATAGAAGCTAAATTTCTATAAGTAATAAGCTATTAATATTCAAAGTAGTAATCTTTTCTTTATATATAACGTATATGATAAGTGAGTGAGCCAAACAAGTGAGTGAGCCAAAAATCCCAACCTTCAAAATTAAAACTTCAATAAAAATATAACAACACCTTAAATCAATTAAAACTAATCGCTATACTCTTCTCCGGAAGTCTTAATAACAGCCTGACAGGTCCTTGCATTATGACCGGCCTTTCTACAAGTTCCACAGCGCCTTTCCCTCGGCATCGCCGACCTCCGTCGACCACCACTTCTCGACGATTCAGCTGCTACCTGTGCATCAACATCTCTCTGATCTATCTCACCCCTTCCTTCATCTACAGTCATCTTCCCTCTATTCTGTAGGCGGGTTCTTTTTGCTCTGCGCCGCTTGCTAAGAGTCTCATTTGCCTGTCGAAGGATCT
This sequence comes from Dactylonectria estremocensis, assembly GCA_020744375.1. Classification (NCBI taxonomy): domain Eukaryota; kingdom Fungi; phylum Ascomycota; class Sordariomycetes; order Hypocreales; family Nectriaceae; genus Dactylonectria; species Dactylonectria estremocensis. The sequence goes on along the minus strand of JAGMUU010000082.1, from coordinate 14,920 downwards.
GGTTCTCAGACTTCAATAATGCCATTTGATGCATTATTGCCTTTGTTCCTTTAGAAAATGACTCAAGCGCCTCAAGGATAGATGCTGGAGAGCTGCTCTGATGCCTTCTCACTCGTCTTTTAAGGTATTCAGACTGCGAACTGGCCTCAAGCACTGTCTTTGGGGTCTTCGAGACCCAAGGGTCAGGGAGGCCGACCTCCTCTGCAGCCGGTGTTGGAGTCCGTAGCTGCACATCAAGCCTCGATATGACATTTTCTGGGTTTAAGGGAACAAGTCCAGCCCCTCGAAAACCTCCCTCAATATTACTCCTTGTCATAGCGGCTTCGTGGGCAGCGTAGAAGGCTGGGAAGAACTCGGTCTTCGAAACGTGGGTTATGGAGCATCTGATCAATTGCTCAATTGCTTGACCATAGGCTGTTTTAAGCGGCCCAAAGCACCCAATATAAAGAGGCTGGAGCAGATGAGATGAATGAGGCGGCATACAAAGCGTAACGATGTCATTCTCTTCACAATATTTCTCAAAGTCGACGGAGTGGTGACTTTCATGCCCATCGAGGATTAGAAGACGATAGCGACCGGTCGATCGATCCTTTGTGTGCTGATTAAAGTGCTTGAGCCACTCAAGACCCGTCTCATTGTCGGTCCAGCCATTTTGAGTCGTCGCAATAGCCCAATCGCCTGGGAGGTTGCTTTCCCGGTACCAGCTAGCGAGGTGATATTAGCCCGCAACCACGATGAACGGCTGGATCGCCCAGCCTTCCGCATTGATCGCCTGCATGACTGTGACCCATTCCCGGTTTCCAGGCTGGACTGATTTCGGGTTTCCACACCTATCTGTGCCTGTGACGACCATTCCGCTTGCGATGATGCCCATCATAAAGCCAGTCTCATCAAAGTTGTAGATATCAGCTAGGTCGATACCATATTTCGCGATTGTGTTCTCCACGAGCCGGAACCAATTGCGAATAATGGTTGGATCTTCGCATTTAGCCCTCTGATAGTCATATTTACGAAAAAAACGCGTCTTGAGGTCTGGTTGTCGCCTGACGAAGTTAGAAGCCCAGCGCTTGCCGACAGGTGACGCGTCGCGGTCGGCGAGCAGTCGGTTGGCCATTTCTTCAACACCACGCAGTCGCGGGGGAAATCCTCGCGAATCCAGGTCGAGGATGAACTGAATAATGATCTGCTCCTCTAGATCGGATAGCTTGCGTGATTTGGGGATAGTATCGCGTTGAGATGGTATGCCTTTCTGCCGGCGACGCAGGGTAGTACGATCTACATCATAGATCTCTGCGGCGCTCCGGATACTTAATTTTGGGTCATTTTGAAGGGCTTGAAGAGCAAGAAGGATATTTCCCTCTTTATTTGATCGAGACATCTTTGGTTGTTGAGAATCAATTGATCAATTGAAAAGATGAGAGATTGAGAGATTTTTGGCTCACTCACTTGTTTGGCTCACTCACTTATCATGTACGTTATATATTAACTATTAGGAATTTATTAATATATACTACATTTAATCATATTTAAAACTAGCCTTCTTCTTATAAATTACTTTAATTTAACTTAAAGAGCTATAAGCTCCTAATTAAAGTATTTTAACAAGCTATATGTAAGGTAATAAAGCTTATAGCCTAATATAACAACTTTAGTTTCTTAAGTTTTATAAGCTTAGGTAGTAAGTTCATTATACTATTATACCTATTCTTTTTTATTCTTTTTTTATTTAACTTTTAATCCCTCTTTTAGATATATATACTTCAGGTAATACTATTAAAACCGCTATTTACACTACTACAGTAGCATTTCTACATTTTTAGAGTAATTAGATAGGTACTTGATGATAAATAAATTAAGCTTATGAAGTTAATTAGTTTATTACTAACTTATCTTATGAAACTTATAGATAACAAAATTTTATGAAATAGAAGTAATTTTATATATCTCCTTCATAAGAGTAAGGATTAAAATATAGTTAAAATATATCTATAATAATAAGGTCTTTAAATTAATTATTTAATTGATTAAATACATTTAAAAAAAAAGATTTAAATATAATATACTAATTTACTTTTAATATAGAATGGAAGAGAGCTAGAAAAATAATATAAATAATTATTAATAAGTTACTTTAATTTAAAAACTAAATAGTAATTCTTAATAAACCTTCTATTTAATAAATATTATCATAATTATATTATGATAATTTATTTATAAAATATTTTAAAGTAAAGAAAATATTTAATGTATTTAAAAGATAGCTCTTTTAGTTTACTATAGAATTAGATATATTAAATTAAATTAATATTTATATTATATAGCAAGGAGCTATAACTTTAAGATATAAGCTAAATAAGAAACTTCAGTCTCTATTAGTTTTAATTTAACTTTAATAAGAAGCCTTAATAGATTTCATTATAAGCTCACTTCCTCTTATTTATAAAAAGAAAGAAGTAAGTATGATCTTCATAATAATAAATTCATATATTAAAAACTTGCTATTCTTATTTATAGCTATAATAATTAATATAATAAAGCTTATAAAATTATTTTATTAAAAAATAACGTTAATATATAAATCTTTAAAAGGAATGATAAATAATGAAGAATTAATCTTTATTAATAACTTTTAACTAGAACTTTACTATCAACATAACATTCAAAGGAGGTTATTAATAGGATTTTACTTCTAAATCAATAAATAAAAAGAATAAATTAAACGGTAAAATATTACTTTTAATATTATATAAATAAATATTAACATAATTAGGGTATTTTACTTTATAATATTTAATTTACTTATCATAATATAAAGAATACTATAGTAAGTTATATATCTTTTAAAGTATGATGAATATATTTCTTTAAGATCTATTTTTAAATTAACGGTAGTATTTTAAAGAAGGAAGTTCTAGAAGTAGAAGTTAAAGTTTATTGCTTAAAAGAGCTATACAAAACTTTAAAACTAAATTAAAAGAAAGTAATTAAGTCCTAAGCTAAATATTATAACTACTAATATATTACTAAATTATATAAACTAAAGGAATATGTTAATTTGTTAATAAATAATATTTATTTTCAAGAAAAAAAAGAATTCAATTCTTAAATATATTAAGCCTTTTTATATTCTTAAGTATATTAATATCTAGATATATTAAATCATATTTTAGAAAAAGATATTAGGATTTATAATATATTTTATATTAGCCTTTTAAAACTATAGTATCTTTAGAATAAACACTAATCTAAATTACTACTAACTTTAGACTTTAAAGACTTTAATTTTAAATAGGAGGTTAAAAAAGTGATTAATTTAAAAAAGATTAGAGAAATCTGTTACTCTATAAAATAATAAAGATAGCCTTTAAAATATAATTAATAGATTCCTAAAGTAAATATAGAGGAAATATAAAATATAAATAAAAGTAAACCGATTTTATTAAAAAAGGTTAAATATAAAAGTAAAGAAAACTATAAACATATAATTAACATATATATTTTAAAGTAGATAATCTTTAACCTTAAGGGTTAAATAACTTTGAAAGAAACTACTCTAAGATATCTAAATATAATTTAATCTATACTTTATATTTAATTATTATTAAAATATCATATGTATTATATTTATTTTAAGTTAGTATTATATTATATTTAATCCTTTAATACTTAGAGCTTTCTTTTAACTTTATAATAATTAACTTTATAAATATTAAAACTAAATAAACTAAGGAACATATATATGAAGTTAATATAAATAAAGGATCCGTTTTTAAATTTATTTTATCTTAATATTATCTTTAAATAATACGTTAGTAATTACTTACACTATAAATTCTAATTTGAAATACATTAAATATAATAATTAGTAATTATTCTAGCATATTATATATTTAAGCTAAATACTATTAATAAAAAATACAATAAAATTAACGGTAGTTTATGTCCTTTATATATAAGTAGGTGAAAATAGCTTAATAAAAGCTAGAAGTTAATATTAATTCTTAATATACTCTTAATAACTTAGCTAAGATAGCTATCAAAAGATTAATATTAACTTCTAAATAATTACAATTTTCTTTTTAATTCTTACAAGCTATAATATTATTAATAATACTATAATAACATATATATATATTAATAATAATATTAAATGCCTTTCGTAAGTAAATTATAACTAAGGTAATGAATGATATATTAAGTATATGTTAAGATAATAATATAATAGTTATAAGGAATTAAGATATAACTAGTATATATATACGTATAAAAATGGAGAAAGTCTTTAATATCTCCTTTAAGGAAGCTAGGAGGACTAAATATATTTATAAAGAAGTAGACTTATATTTAATAGCTACGTTTATTAATATTATATCATTAGTATTATATTAAACTAGAAATAATAAACTTATAGTTAATAAAATTACATATAAAATTTACCCCTTTATAATATAATAGCTTTATTTTATATAGTAATATTATAACTAAAAGTGAAATAAGAAGTTATATATTATATACCTATAATATTAAAGGCTTTTAAATAAGTATTATTATATACCTAACTAAAGTATATATTATTAGGAGATAGTATATTTGAACTAGGAAAGATAGAAATTAGGCTATCTTATTAAAAGTGATATAAAGGTTAGTTAAGAATCTAAGGCTTAATAAACTCATAAGTTAAGTAAGACGGGGTCTTAGGAGCTATGATAAAATTAGAGTAATTAAGAGATAGCGATAAAGAAAGATTATAAAGGAAGAAGAAAGAGGAAAAATTCCTGATATAAGTAAGAACTAAATATATAAGAGTTAGCTATAAATTATATAAGATATGTATAAGATTACTTTTAATTAAAATTCATGTAATAGACCTTACTATAATAATAAATTGATTACTTATATAATGGAAAATTAAAAATGATTTATAGGCCTTTCTAGTTATATACAAGGATATATTATAGTTATAAATCATAATATTTGTAAAATAACTTAAATAAAGGACTCTAGGGATAGAGCCTTACAGGGGAGGATAATATAAAGGTAGTAAAGCTATAGGGAATTAAACCTAATATAGCAACCTCACTAAAGCTAGCGAGTTGTAATATAAGGTTATAAATAGCGATAGTTATATAACCCCTAATATAATAGCAATGCTTTAAAAAGGGAAGCTTAACTACTTAAAAAAGAGTTAAGTTTCAGTCTATATTTATAACTTAATATACCTTTACTTCACTATATATCCTTTTTAAGACCTAGTCTTAATATTCGGTGAGAATGTATAAAATTTAAAAGATTTATTATTAAATAATTGAAAGGACTTGATTATATAAATTCTATAAACTTTAATAATGTTATAATATAGCTATTAGAATTTATAAATTAATATAATCTTTAGTTTATCTTAAATAATTTAATATTCTTATTATTAACTTATAAAATTTAAGGAAATATATTTATTTTTACATATACTTATTTAAAATATAAATAACTGTATTTCTAAGGTTATATTTTAATTAACTTTAATTATATATTATTTAATTTACCTTTTTTAACTTTACGAATCTTCAAAAAGTAATTAAGACCCTTTAGATTTTATATATGAAATAACTTAATTTAGTTAATATTTTTATTGATAAAGCCCAAGTTTTATAACAAAATATAATTTTAACATAATTATTAATTCTTAGCTAATTATATTTATTTTTATATTGAGATTTAAAATTCTAAAAGATAAATTTATTTTTTATATCTATATTATAATAAAAGTTATTATATTAAAGGTAATGTATATATACATTATATCAATTAATGATAAATATACTTTATTAATTATAAGTCTTTCTTTTCTTTTTTAATATTTCTTGTTTAATATTTCCTTTTTATATTTTAAGTTTTTATTAAAAGTAATCTTCGATAATATATTAAGTACTGTTATAAAAGAAACAAAGGTATTTTAAATATTTATTATCTTTTTAATCTTTACATTTTTTACATTCTTTTTTATGAAATTTCTAAAGGTGCTTAACTTTTAATTTTCTTTTATTAACTTATTATTAACTATATATTTAAATACCTTTATTAAGAATCCCTTAGAAGTTAAAAGAAGTTCCTTTTTATTTTTAATAATAAAAACCCTTTTAAATTTTTATTATTAAATGGCTTTTTAAATAAAAACCATTTTTTACCATATTATAAAAAGGAGCTTAATAAAAAAATAAAAAATAAATTTGTTCTTTACCATAAAAATATTGTATTTTTTTCATAATTTATAATATATATAGAAATTATAAAAGAATTAATTTTATTTTTATTTTCTTTTTTAAAGTTAGCTAACGTACATGATAAGCGAGCGTCGCAAACAAGTGAGCGCCGCACTTGCAATTTCACCTTAAATCGCGATTTTAAGAAATTCTTTAAAAATCTAAATTAAACCTGAAATAGCTAAAAACAGATAATAAGGTTATTCAAGTAAGACGTTCTATAAGAGAATTTTTATAGATTTTAGATATTTTCTTTTATAAAGTTATTAATAAACAGCCTATTTACATTGTGCTTTTTATTACATTTAAATATTAAAGGTTTAATAAGTTAGTTAAAAATCTAGAGTCTTTTTCTAAAGAATCTAAAATCAATTCTTTAAAATTTTACTAATTAAATAGCCCGTTTTAGAAAATCTAGAATTTACACTTTTAGCTGTACAGTATAGGTGCGGCGCTCGCTTATCATATACGTTAATCCATTTTTAAATTAATAATAAATTATTTAATTTGATTTAAGAAAGTAATTAAATTATTAATTTTATTTCTATAAAATAATATTATTTAATATAAAAGACGTATAATTTATTTTATAATAAGATTTCCTATTAAATTTAAAGATATATTTGAAATTAGTTTAAGTTTATATAACTATTAGGAATTTTAGAAAAGGTTAAAAATTCTTTTTATGTATATTTAAGTTTAATAGTATTAATAAAAAGAAAGAGCCTAAAGAATTTAATAAATGAAAATGGTTTATATTTTTATTTAATTAAAATTAATGAGATATAAATTTTATTAAAGATAAATTTTTATCTTTATTATTCAAGTCTTTTCTAATAAATATATATTATATAATATTTATTTATTTAAAAAGACAGATTACCTTTTCCTTTTAAAGTTAATAAAATCTTAAAGATAATATCACTTCTTAATAAAAAATTATGAAAATAATTCTCAATTACTTTCTCTTCCTTTATATCTATTTAATGTTAAAATCTTAAGGGATTTTCAATAATTAAAAAATACATTTCTTGAATAACTAAGGGAAAGAGTTAATATATTTATAAATATAACTTAATGTATATTCTATTTCCTTTATTATTTTATTTAAAAATCTTTTAAAAAAGCTAATTCATTTGTATAAAAGCTCTTTTAATTAAGAAGTTATTATATCCTTTGAAACTATTTAAGCATCATAGGTAATTTAAGATATAAGTATTTTAAGTAATTAATAAAAAGGTTTAAGATACTAAAACTAAGTCTTAAATAAATTAGATAGGTAAGTAAAGTGAAGGTATATTAGAGTATAGATGTAAATTATAATTAATGAATATAAATTATTTTTAATTTTATTTTAATTTTTATTAATAATATATAATTGAAATATATAATTAATTTACATAATTATTAATTATTATATTTAATGGATATTAAATTAACTATTATTAATAAAAATACTTTTGCAATTTAGTATTAAAACCGCCATTTAAATAATTATTTTAGCATTTCTATATTTCTACAGCAAGTATATATTAACGTTATCTAAATATAGCAAATAAATTGATTGTATTAAGTTCATTATCTTACTACTAACTTACGCCTTTTCTATAGAATCCCTTCACTAAACCCTCTATTATTTATAAAGCCTCGCCCTTTAGTTACTTAACTAACCTAGCATACCCCAGCAGCTTTATAGCTAATATTAGAGATAGTTTATATATTTTATTAAGTTAATTATCTTATTACTAACTTATGCCTTTCTTAATATTTTAAAATTCATTTATTAAAACCCTTTATATAACTTTATAATAATATTAAGATATATTACGATTCCTTTAGTCTTTAATATATTAATCCCTTAGCTATTAATTAATAAGTTCTATATTTATAATTAGTTATGAAACTTATACTTTTTAAGCTTTTAATTATTTATTAAATTTATAATTTATATAAATTATTTTATTTCTTTATTCTCTTTAAGTTAAATCCTTTAAATAGATATATCTCATTATAATTTATTACTAAATATTAAGATTATGTTGATACATAATAAATTATAAAAGGATTTAATAGTTAAAAACTATTAATTACATTAATTTTAAATTATTAAATCTATTAGCCTTAATCTTTTTAAGTTTATTTAATTTAAAAGTTTAAGCTATATTTTATAACATAAAAATAAAACTTAAAGTTTACATAATTTGATTATAAAAATTATAAGTTCCTATAAATGAATAATATATTATATATTTATTTTATTATTATTATTATGTAGAATAATATAAGTTATATTAATTTACATAATATTATTAATTATATTATTAAATTAATTAAGTAATTATAAAGTTATTATTTTAATTTCAAGGTAATTTAGAATATCAATAGTTTAAAATATATAGAAGTTATAGCTTTTACTAGCTGTTATTCTATAGGCATTTTACTTTTATTAATATTTAGCCTTGTTATAATTTAGCTTATTTAATTAATTTAAGTATTTTAAATAATTATAATTAATGTAATAAATTTTATAGCTTAATATAGTAAAAACCTTAATCTTTTAAACTTTATAGACTTAGATATTAAATCTATTACATTATTTAACGTCACTATTAATTTCTTTTCATTTAATTTTTAATATTTCTACTAAATATATATACTTAAAGTAAATAAGCTTTACACAATTAAATTATAATATATTTTAATATAACGAGAATATTTAATGTATTTAATAGAAACTTTCTTTTAATTTTATATAAATTAAAATATATTAAATTAAATTTATGTTTATTTACATTTATATTATATTACTAAGTTAATTTTATATTTGTATTTAAATATAAAGTTTATATAAAATATTTAATTATATATTAAGTGCTTAAAATAGAGATTAATTAAGTTAACTCTATCTTTTTTACTCCATTTTATTTTACTTATACCTTTAGAAAAAGCTACATTTTTATAAAGAAAACCCCTTATTAAAGAGATAAAAAATTCCTATACCTCCATTAGGTCCAGGTATTTCCATTTAGATCTATATTAAATTTAAAAAGGTAACTTCAGATTTAATGAATTAATAATTAGAAAATAGTGCTTTTAATAATTAATTCAATATTATGGCTTTAAGTTAATAGCTAATTAAAGTAAGTTATATTATTATACAATATGTTATAATTATATTATTAATTTAATTAATTAAATTATTTAATAAATTATATTCATAGTTATTATAAGCTATAGCTATATTTATATATTAAATGATATTATTACTTAGGCCCTTCTATAAGTTATATATCTATAGGAGGAATTATATATTTTAAAATTATATATTATAATAGTTATATAATTTAATAGACTGCCTTAATGACCTTTAGGGGGGGCTTCTATCTTTAGTATTCTTACCTTCAATGTGGATTTCTATAAAATTTAAATCTATAACCTCTTACTATTATAAAAAAGGTTTGCTAATATTAAGCTACTATACTACATAATTAAATTTATATATATATTATATATGACAGAGCTATAACCTTAAAATATAAGTTATTTAAAATATGTTGATTCTTATTATATTTTTATTTTAAAAATAAATTTCAATAAATAGTATTATAAACTTATCTTCTTCTATTTATAAAAGGAAGATAGTAAATATAACTTTAATAATAATAAATATATATATTAAATATTTTTGTACTTTTTATTATACATAACGTGTATGATAAGCGAGCGCGCAATATAAGCGAGCGCGCACTTATACTGTACAGCTAAAAGTTTAAATTTTACATTTTGTAAAACAGGCTATATAGCCCTAGGATTTTTAAGAAAATAATCTTATATATTTAATAAAAAGAGTCATAAGATAGTATTTCTTTAAGATTTTTAATTAATTTATTTGAAATTTTAAAAATAAAAATAAGAAAAAAAACAGTATGAATAAGATTTTTCTAAATAACTCCATAAAACATCTTTTTAATAATCTAGGAAAACTAATACTTATTATTATATATTTAATAAATACACTTTTAAAATTATCGCTATTTCTAGCTTAGCTTGAATTTTTAAGATTCTTTTTTAAATTGCGATTTAAGGTGAAATTTCAGAGTGCGCGCTCGCTTGTATTGCGCGCTCGCTTATCATACACGTTATATAAAATCACTTCTATTTTATTCTATATCTATTTTATAACACTTTCTTATTTATACATTTTATAAAATAGTATTATAATATTCCTTTAGAAATTGCTTGAATTTTATAATTCTAAGTCTATTTAAAGTTTAAAGAATTTTAAATCTATTTAAAGTTAAGCTAATCATTTTATTATTAATTAATATTCAAATTAATTTAATAGCTTTAAATTTAAAGCTTCTTTACCTTTAAATTCTAAGTGATATAATACACTATTTATAAACTTAATCTTCTTTAATTTATATTTCATTATAAAGTCATAGAGCATTAAGTATATATATTATTAAGCTTATTATTTATTAAATTTTGATATCTTAATAAAACCTAAATTTTTATAATTACTTAAAACTTTAATAGGAATTAATATCCTTTTAAAGTAATATTATTAATATTTAAAAGCTTTAATAATAGCTATCATTTTATAGTTTAATATATTATATTTTAGCTCTATAGAAATAAACTCTTAAAATTAAAATAGCAATTTTATTATTATAAACTTAAAGGTATTAATTTCTACTTAAATATGAAGAAGGGAGTTATAATACGTTAAAAGTAAAGCTTCTTAAAATATTCAATGTAATTAAAGAAATACTCTTCTTTTAGCTTTAAAAAGCTTAATATATTCTAGCTTCTTTTTATTTATATTAGCCTTTAATATATTACTAAATAGCATTATTAAATTTAAATGCCTATAGATAAATTTATGATAAAAGTTATAAAAGCCTAGGAATATCTAAATCTCTTAAAATATCTTAAGTTCCGTTTAATTAACGATAATTTTAAGTTAATTTAAGTTTATTCATGCCCCTTTATAAAATATATAGAATCTTAAAATCTTCATCTTAATTTCATAAAAGGAATACTTAGCTAACTTAGTATAGAGCTAGGCTTCTCTTAAGTATTTGAATATTAATTATAAATATTTTATATAGTCTTTTTATAATTTAAAATAAATTAAAATATTATTAAAGTAAGTAATATATATTATATTTATTAACTTATATAAAGCTTAATAAATATAATCTTAAAAGGTTATTAAGGCAATAATTAAGTTAAATAACATTACTATATATTTGAAACACTTATAGTAAGTTTAAAAGGCTATCTTCTATTTATTTCCCTTTTATATATAAATCTAATAATATATATTAATAATATCAATCTTTAAGAAATATTATACTCCTTGTACTTAATTTATAATCATAATAATTAATAATAATAAATATTAATTCTTCTTAATTACTATATTTAAATTATAATAATATATATATAGCCTTGGAGATTTATTTACTTTAAATATACATAAAATAGATATTTCTATTAAACTTTTAAAAAGATAGATTTAGCTAGTTACTAAGCTCTATTTAAAATATTCCCTTAAGGCATTAAATTCCTTTAATAATAGAAGATATATTGATTTATAAAGGGGCTTGGAACTTAAAAAGATTTTAATTATATAATCTACAGTATTATAAAATAATAAAATATTTAATAAATGAATAAAAAAGATATCCTTTAAATTTAACATCTCTATTAAAACTCCTTTAAAACTTATAGAATTTAAAGGATTATTGCTTAATAGCTAAAAGGCTTTATTAACTACTTAAATTTTGTAAGGTTTACTAATATTATAATAAAGCCATTTAAATTGATAAATTAATATAATCTTTAGTATATTTTAAATAACTTCAATATTATTATTATTAACTTATAGAATTTAAAAGATATATTTATCTTTAAATATAGTGATTGAGAATATAAATAATCATACCTTTAAAGCCAAGACTTAATTAACTTTAGTTATATATTATTTAATTTAGCTCTTTTAACTTTAACATTTTTAAAAAGTAATTAAAACCCTTTAACTTAATAAATTAAGTAATTTAACTTGCTTAATATTGCTATTAATAAAACCTAGATTTTATAAAAATATAATATTAATTTAATTATTAAGTCTTAATCAATTATATCTATTTTTATATTAAAATTTAAAATTCTAAATAATTTAATTAACTCTTATATCTATATTATAATAGGAGTTATTATATTAAAAGTAACTTATGTATAAATTTAATTGATTAATAATAAATCTACTTTATTACTTATAAGTCTTTTTTCTCTTTTTTAATACTTCCTTCTTATATCTTAGGCTTTTATTAAAAACAGTCCTTAATAAAATATTAATTACTTTTATAATAGAAATAGAAATATTTTAAATATTTATTATCCTTTTAATCTTTATATTCCTTTTACTTTTTATATTCTTTCTTATTAAAGTTCTCAAAGTAATATTTCTAATTTCCTTTAATTAATCTTTTATTAAATAAATATTTGAATGGCTTTATCAACAATTCCTTAGTAATTAAAAGAGGTTTTCTTTTACTTTTAGAAATAGAAGACTATTTAAATTTTTAGTATTAAATAGCTCTTCAAACTATCTCTTCCTTTATCTTTAAGAAATTACTTTATATAAGAAGTAATAACCTTATTATAGAAAGGAGCTTAAGAAAAAAGAAGTTAATATATTTCTTTAAAATAAAAATATTATAATTCTTTAATAATTTAAAGTAAATATAGAATTTATAAAGAAATTAATTCTCCTTTTACTTTACTTTTTTAAAGTTAGCTATATTTATAAATTAATAATTTCTTAAGTCTTTTATTAATTAATCTATCTATTTCTTAAAGTAAATTTAATCCTTTTTAAATCAATAATAAATGATTTATTTTATTTTATAGAAATAATTTAATTATTAATTTTATCCTTTTAACATAATATTATTTAATATAAATGAGAAATAATTCTTTTTATAATTATATTTCCTATTAAATTTAAAAATGTATTTTAAATTATTTAGCTATTTATTTTAAGCTTATATAATCATTAAAAACTTTTAAAAAGTTTCAATTTTTTTAATTATAAAATGCCTTTTTCTATTTATATTTAAATTTAATAATAAATTACAAAAATAAAAATTTAAGAAGTTTAAAGAGTTAAAAGGGGTATTACTTTTATTTACATAAAGTGTAAGGAAATAATTTTTTTTTAATAAATACTATAAGTTCTTATTCCTTATATTATTAATATTAAATCGTGTTTAATAAATACATATAATATAATTTCCTTTTCTATTTCTTTAAAAATAAAAGATTTTCATTTAGTTTTAAAGTTATTAAAGTTTTAAAGATAATATTACTTTTTAATAAAGGGTTATTAAAATAATTGTTAGCTACTTTCTTTTTCTGTAGATTCTGTTAATTTTAATTTCAAGAAATTTCTATTAATTAAAAATAACTCTTTTTAATAATTAAATAAAAAGATTAATATATTTATAGATATAATATATACTTTATTTTCTTTATTATTGTATTTAAATTTTCTTTAAGTAAGGCTTTTCTTTTTTTAAAAGCTTTTTTAATAGAAAAGCTATTATACTTTATAAAATTATTTAAATACTATAAGCGGTTTAAGATATAATTACTTTAAGTAATTAATCGGAAGTTTTAAGATATTATAATTAGGTTTTAAATAGAATAGATAGTTAAATAAAGTAAAGGTGTATTAAATTATAAAATATAGATTAAAGCTTAGCTTTCTTTTAAAAGGAAGTTAAATTTCTTTAAGATATTATTATATTAGAGGTTATGTCAGATACGTCAGAGGTACATGTCACATCTATCAACTGATGAGACTATGGCCCGGTGTTAACTGCTGAGACTGCGACCCGGTCTCAAAGGCCCGGATCTCTAGCAAACCGGTCTCGAAGGTCCGGACCCCTCAGATCCGGTTTCAAGAAAACCTTATTGTTGCTTCTATGATAATAAGGGCATCTCTGTATATAAAGGCCGCTGCGAGCCCTCTATTAGATGCGGAAAAAAAAAAGAACAGACAACAGTTCACTCTCATATCTGACAGGTTATATAGCTATTACTATTTAAAATTTTATATTATAATTTACTAGCTTTAGTGAAGTAACTATATTAAGCTTAATTTCTTATAACTTTATTACTTTTATAATTTCTAAATACAAGCTCTTTTTTTAATATTTTATTTTCAAGGTTAATTTTAATAGAAATTAAATTTATAATCTGTATTATTATAAAAATTTCTAAATATTGAGGTATTATATTATAGAATTATTCACTTATTATCTATTATTTAAAAAGACTATAATATAGCATTTAATATATTATAGATATTAAAGGCTTTCTTTATTACGTTTTGAAATATTAAATTATATAATATAGCTAACGTACTTGATAAGCGAGCGACGCACTGAGATTTACACCTTAAATCGCAATTTTAAAAAAGCTATTAAAAGTTCAAACTGAGCCTAAAAAAGCTAAGATTTTAAAAATAAGCTAGTTAAGTTAAAATCTATTTAGAAAATAATCCTTAAAAATCCTAGGTAGCTAGAACCTAGGTAGATATAAAAGGTGGATACTCTCTAGACTCACTTTTTATATCTTTCTAGGTTCCT
>JAGMUU010000081.1:0-41328 GCA_020744375.1 Dactylonectria estremocensis | reverse complement strand
GACCCATGGAACACGAGCCACTGAAAGGCCCGATGTCACCTATGACAAATCGAGGTGATAAAGCCTCTTTCTCGCGTCGGAATGTGCCACAAGATCCTTCAGGATCATCCTGTTGCAGACCAGGTGCCATGCAACCACTCAGCGGAAATCTCAGCTGGGTGGAGTGGGACACTGCACAGGGACAAAATAGACCGGAGTACAAACAATATGTACATTTGCTCCAACATTGCACCCTACCTCGGTAAAACATCCACCCATTAGAATGTCAACACCTAACAAATGGCGCTTGTAGTCACCGTTGGTGAACGCATCCGCACAGGCAGATCTAATTCACGGGCAGGTTCGATCCGATACAACATATATCCGTATATTCTCGTTGTTCGTTTCGTCTTCCTCGCTGTTGCCCCTCTTCCCCAGATGCACAGCTGGGGCAATCCACGTGATGACTGATCAAGGCGTCTCAGTGGAGCCGTGTCGGGGGTGCTGTATCCGCTATAGGTTCAAAAATTGCACCTTTTCGTACTCATGGGGATGGTTGTGTCGTTTGTGTTGGTTGTTTGTTGGTTGTGTTGGTTGTTGTGTTGGTTGTTGGTTGGTTGTTTGTTGGTTTTGTTTGCTGTGAGGGACGAAGTCGTCACAGCTAACTTAGCTTCTACTAGACTGTCGGGCGGTATTGAGGATAAAAGAACACTGGACTGACTCTCAAACAGGAATTTGGCAATATTGGACTGCTCACTCAGTCTTTCTCGTCTCTGTTCGCCCTTTTTTTTTTGGCCTATTGTCACAATGTCCAACAGCGCTCACGGCAGGTGGACGGCATCCCAGCCACCCCCAGCCACGTCTCGGAGAGGCATGGCTCCCTCTGCCCAAACCAGAAATAGAATTGGTCGACAGCCGGCACAGCAAGCATGGCAGGCCCCACAGCGAATCTCGTCGACAGATGGTGGCTGCTCTCAGCCACGAGTGACGCACCCTGAGCCCAACACTTACCACAATAACCCAGAGGGCAGATTCGACATGAATGACCTGGAGGGCGATTTCAACTTCAGTGATCTGGATGGCGCATTCAACATGAATAACCCGGAGCGTTCTGACAACGCCCATTACCTGGAGGCGACATACCCCCACCACTCGGGTGTCGCTCCCATGATTGGGAATTTTAACAATGAGGGTGGGGAAAGGCCTTCTGCCTGGACAGGGCTCAATCATGAACAGTGTTGCAGTCATTTGGATGAGTAAGCTTAATACCTCAATTTCTCATGTGGCAACCTTCTGACGAATGGTGGGTAGAGCAATTGAAATGGTGACCGACATGTTAAACAAGTAAGTGATCTCGCCTTAGACCAAATCTATCATCGTTGTGCATTGCTAATATTCCCAAGGGTCAAAATGACTCGCAAGCAGATGAAAGAGCAAGACGAGTGAGTAATTCTTACCTAACGACGCAGTGCTGCGAACTAACTTCGGTTAGAACCGAAACGGACTTGCAGGCTATGGAGGAAATGAAATGGGGTATAAAAATCTACATCGGCCCCCTCAGGAAGGCCGCGGACGCCAGGAATTGTCACGGGGTATGGGCTCTAGGCCACGTGAGTTTTGATGCAGTCGGCAGCCTTCGCAGTGTATAGAAATCAACACATACCTCATAAATATAGCCCTCAACAGGATGAGTTCAAGACTAGGTCAGGTAGCTCACGACATCATACATCCATTCAGGGTAGTTACCATGGCTTGGCAGGCGACCACTGCGGTCAAGCGTGACAGAACCAGAATTGCACCGAGAGTACAGTATGTACCCAAAATGCGATATATGTACAATGTCCCAGTCCACAACTGCCGAATCCTCTTCCTGGATGAAAGTACCGCCCTCAAATTATTTTAAACATTCGTTAGGAGACATAGTCATTGCATGTTTGCCCGTTCGTCACTTGACCAAGCAGCAGGCTATATAGCTGCTTCGTACCTTGGCGTTTCCTACCGGTATAAACTCAGTTATGTACCTTCATTAGTAAGTGTATTATATCACTCACTTAATATCCCTTTGCATCATGCTATTTATGTAAGAACTCATCCGCATCTTGTTTAGAGGGAGGGGAGTGAACTTACTCTGTGACAAGTCCTTGAATCCTGAAGCAACATGGAGTTAGCCACTCGGAAATTGGGTTGAAACTAGTGTCACGTACTCTAGATTGAGTTCTTTATTGAGATTGGAAAAGCTGGTAATGCTTTCCCGGTTAGTTTTCAGGAGGTCTGGGCTGAACAAGCCACATTGACAAGTACTGACCGGCTCCGCTTGTCATCGACTGGATGGAGAAAATTCGGTGTACCACTATCCCTCATCAGTTCGCTGCTGAAGCGGGTACGGTGATATAAACTCACCCCAGAGCATCGGTTTGGTTTGGTTTGACTGCCTGGAGGCCCCCCTGTTCACGCGGATTGTCCCCGAGTGACGGTGCTGCCTGCCCTTGACCAGGTATGAAATGAGTGAATTGATGTTCGCTGGACATTCTTGTAATCCCACAGATTGGCAAAGTAGCTATTTGTTGTTGGTATGGCTATGAAATATAAAAGAAAGACCTCTTCAGACGGCAGTTTTGAACTTCTTATCATATTGCTGCGATACCGATACTCTGGTACACCAAGGTCTGTGGAGCAGCTTCTTCGGATTCCAAGGAGAGGCTCCAGGGGTGGTAGAGGGAGGCAAGCCCCAGGAGCCCACAAAGGAGACGCTGAATGGACACGGTTGATGACGTCACCGTTATCTGTAACAACGCGAAGGAACAAAGGGGGGAGGTCAATATAGCGACTTCTGCTTGAACCAGCTGTCATAATCCGGGTCTAGCTGCTCGGCATTGTGTTATCACATCTAACGATCCGCTACATCCGGCCCTTAATCCTGGTATTGGGGTCTGTGTGTCCACCGGCAAACTTCCCCGGCCAGAGAATGTTGGCCCATGGTGCTGATATGCACCCCATAAACAGCGCTGATCCCTCGGCGCCGATCCTGAGCTTGTTGCCACTTATTAAACGGAACGTACAAGTGCTATTAGCGCGTTTCTGGCTACGTGCTTCAAGCCCACGCGGCAAGTATTTGTCTCTCCTCAAGCAAATCAGCCGGGAAGGAGGAAGGGGTGAAAGGCTGTGAGGGCAATTGAATGACCTTGAGGAGATCGATAAGGCCGGAGGCCCAGTTGGCGTGATGTGTCGCTTGATAATGTGGTTCAGATTGGGAGGAATTGGACTCGAGCTCCTGGATTGCTTTATAATCGGCACTTCCTCCTTAAGCAAACGAACTGTGCTCCCCAAGCCCCTCAGCTGGTCTACGCGCCCATCTTACTCGGTTCCAGTGTGTCGTAAATTGCAGGATCGCTAACGTGATGGGTGACCAATCGTTGCTCCGCGAGAATGACCAACGTCGTTTATTGATGGTGGAGGTGTGGGGTATTGGTCAAGAAATGATTCCGCGGCTGTTAATTAGGAATAGTTAGAAGGAGGGGTTGGTGAGATCCTACTACTTGACGTAGTGGAGCATCATCACAAGGGCTCGGCATGGCCGAATGTGCATGGATTTTGTTTGCGCTCGGTGGCAGTCTCTTGGCACTTGAGCAGGTTTCTGTTCATCGGGTCGGGTGTTGTCCGTCTTAGAGCCGTTGCCAGTCTTCGGAGTCAGCACAGCTTAAGCCCCGAGATAATGGAAGAAATACAGTGCCTACGGAATTGGCTAGGCCATCAAGCGATCACTGTGGGCGGGCGAGGTCGTCAGCTTTGGTGGGGACCTGATGGGTTGGGATGGAGGGGAGGCGTGAGAGTACCAATAGCTTCATCCTGGCCTCAGGTCAGTGCTTTCAATTCAAGTATATCAATTCAAATCAAGTCAAGTAAGTTCATGGACGATTTTATTTCAAGTAATCAAGTTACACTCCCGAACTTGACTTACTTGAATTGAAGTCAGCGCTGCCGCAGATGTACAAAGCCAAGA
Source organism: Dactylonectria estremocensis (assembly GCA_020744375.1). Lineage (NCBI taxonomy): Eukaryota > Fungi > Ascomycota > Sordariomycetes > Hypocreales > Nectriaceae > Dactylonectria > Dactylonectria estremocensis. Next base: position 37,349 of record JAGMUU010000081.1, on the reverse strand, counting down.
CGGAGACAGAGACGACGGTGGTTCCAATTCGGACATTCCATTGCTAAGGTCGAGATTTTGTGAGTACCGTCAGGGTTGAGGAGGTTAGCTACGTAGAAAATATAACTAGCCTTTGCTGAAATCACATATTTCCAAATCCAAGACAAATGCCCTCCTAATACTTGAGTTCGCTTCCATCATGGAACCCCCAACCTCCGATCAACTCTCGCGTTAACCTTGTGGCCAAATACGGTTCACGACTTTATCGCCTCGGGCCAATTTCCTGTGATTATTGTTGTCCCACCCACTAATTGCGGCTCGAATCGCCCCTAGCGGGTAGCTGTTTCGGTTTTGTCGAGCGGGCTCGGACTCAGGCTCAGTGTCGATGTCGGTGTCCAAATCTGCGTAAATATACTTAGCATTAGGATTAATCGAGATGAATTGACTTACCTATCTCACGTTCCAACTTTTCAACCCTAGGTTCCAAACTTTCCTTTAGCTCCTTGAGCTCGTTCATTTTGTTGATTTGCTCCCGCTCCAAATTACCCACCCTAGTTTCCAGATTTGCCTTTAGTTCCTTGAGTTCGTTCATCAATTTGTTGTTTAACTCCTGCATCTCGTCCAACTCTTTCCTTCTACGCGCTCGAAACCTGCGTTGTTGTTCCGCATTATAGCCTCGCCTTCGCTTCTCGCTCAATGCGTATTCATCCTCTTGCAAAGACATGTTGAGGACTGTGAACTGGACAGTTTCCGGACCACACTGTCGTGTCTGCCCGAGTGTCTTATACGAGATTGGTCAAAAAGAGGCGGGGTTGGTAGGATCAAAAGCAAATTGCTGGCCCGAGCTTGGTTTGGCTCTAGCGTCGTCGTGCCCCGTACTCCAGAGCAATCTCCGATAGCCCTGCAAGGCGCTAGGCAAGGGAGCATGCACACAAATAGGTGGGGAAATCACATCAACGCAGACACCTCAAACCTCAAACGGGCCGAGGTACATCACTGTTATCCGACCGCATCTTGTGGGCGACTCTCGGAACTTTAATAATCCGCTACCTGCCAGTCATCCTTCGTACATCCAGAAGGGTCTGTCAGGCGCCAAGAGTAGTGTACGCCACAAGTTTCCCGGTTCTGAGTGTTGTAGTCAGCTCTCAGACGGTTTTATAGAGTGGCGCCAAGACGCCGCCTTTGCCGATGAGTATGCTCATTTCCGTACATCACAATCCATTTAGTGTTCCATCTTCATTACTTCATAATGCACACATACTATCCGTGCAGGCGCGCTACTTATTTGATGACGATGACGTGTTGGACACAATTTGCGGGAGCTTGCGCGACGCACTCCCATGGAGAGGAATAGCTACCCTGGAGCCAGAAGAGGTGAAAAGGATGGCGCGCGCAAACGAACCTGGATACGGAAATAGCCAAGACCTCCGTCTTATTCAGATGGACATCTATAGGGTGTCTTTTCCCTTACTCCTTTGGGCCCCACTGGTCCATAAGTGTTCCTCCATGGCAAACCCCGTTTTTGAGGTACAAATTGAGGGTTGGGAATATTGTTCTGGCAGGTCAAGCCTGTCATCTTGGAAAGATTAGCAGGGTTTGAATCCCATTATGCACTTCATACTTACTAATATGTCGTGACAATTTCGTGCGGCACTCATCTCTTTCCCTCCTACGCTCCGCGTTGCTATGCCGGGTAGAGGCCGACATAGTTCTTAGATAGCTGAAATAATAAAAGTGTACATCAAATCACAGTCCAGCTTATGTTCCTCGGCGGTGTTTTAATGTTTGCAGGTTCGTAAATATAGGACTGTGTGCTTTTTTGCAGACGATCCACCCCACCGCAAGCTGGCTGCTCTATGAGCCAGAAGAGGCTTATTAACACAGCACCTAATGGCTCCCCGACGGCCTCCCGGAAAGCTTCACCAGATCCGTGTTATGTTACATATGTATGTACAGTACCTGTACATACTTAGTGTTTGGCGTCATAGATGAAGTGGATGATTGCTGACGCCGGAAGAGGACATTGGGGCTTCGACCACTCTTCGCTCATCCAATTCTTGCCAGTTGGCACGTGCCTGCGGATGTGGGCGCTCTTGTCTGAGCCTCGCTAACTATGTACCAGATGCCAGCGTACTGTTGTAGCTTGGCCTCGATTAACGTCAGACTCATCTGCCAACACTTTCAGCCATTTGTGTTCATGAAGCGCTTTGAGGAAGCCTACGGTAGCCAACCCTGGCCAAAAGTTCAGAACCAGCATTCGGCCCTAGGACCTGAACTCTGCTGTAACTTATATATTGCGAGGACCTTTCCCAACTGCACCTCTACCTTACATATATTGAATTTATAGCGAGATGGCACATCGTCTTCCAACAGAAATTTGGAACAGAATAGCTGACTGGCTGCATCCTTTCGATCAATGGAGCCTCTCATTGACTCGCAAACACGCACATTCGCTACTTACAGATTCTCAACACGCGAACGCAAAAATCTGGGCGCAGATTATCCGTAGTGCAAGCTGGCCTAAGGAGGCTTCGAAAGAGGGAATCGACCTTGTACTCATTGAACCCGAAAGCAATTCGTCAACTGGCAAACCATACTTTCTCTTGGTGACAACCCCCCGCCATGAGGGTCCGAATTGGCTTCACTGTGGTGGCCTCTATAAGTCCATTAAAGGGAAAACTTGTGAAATAGTTGCAGGAGCCGCTCTGGAAAAGTATTTTCACGACTTTACTTTGAATATCGATGGTGTACTCAATCACGGGCGTGAGATATGCCTTCCGTTAGAACAGCTACAAAACTGGACAAGTGGGAGAGCTCGTGCCTTATACTATAGCTCATCAACCGTTTCCACGGTTGAGGTAAAGAGGTACAACGCTCCGCATGGTTATGGGCAAGACATCTACATCAGATTGAATGACGAGGAGGCTGTACACTTACGGTGTTGGGAAGCTCCTGCCTTAGAATAAATACAGGTTATGTCAATTAGGTCCTATATTCGGAGCCGTGGATGTTGAATAAAATGTACCCAACTCGCCGGCATATGCTAAAAGACTGTCAAGCTGCCAGATGCAGCCACTATCAATAGACTAGAAATAGGAGGACAATTTCCCTCTGTATTCTTTTCTTCCTTTCATTTACCTGCATCTGTTGTGACAGTCCTCGCGATAAAGACTTAATATGTGAGATGCAGCATGTTTGAGCTCGATGGGAACATATTCCCAACTCATGGTAGCTACAATACCACCCTTCTTCCAACCGTTCTGCCATCCATGCCCCTTACGATAATGCGCCTGTATTCGCTGGTTTTGTCAGGCAATATATGGACATTGGTCACACCCCAGTCCATCCTCTTCTGGCGGTACAAGAAATGGACTGGGCTTGGTAGTTACTGGTGGTGAAACGACCACAGCGGACGAAGATAACCACACCCCAATTGGATAGCTAGCCCTCACGGATGTCGGGGGCAAGTCGCAGAGGAAGGTGTCCAGCCTACTCCGACAGAGTAGGTAGCGGCTGCTAGTAGCACGACCGCGTTTGAGGTAGACAGTCCAAGGACTTCAAGATAGCTAGAAAAGTGTCTAATTAGACACTCTATCCAATGGGTCTTTGGCTGCGGAAGGTGGCAAGGCTTGAATGTCGGTTTGCAGCCTAAGAGTGCGGTGAGGGTTTGAGGTGGACAGACGCGCGACACCAGAAATGACGGAAAAGAGGATTCTTGCGGCACTAGGCAAAGCAATGAGACATTGGATGAGGATGTCATTAAAAAGGGTATTAATACAATGTTGAAAGAAAAGGGCATCGCCGTTCCTTCACAGGAAGGTCTCGTTCCCTCACAGTGTTGGTGGTGATGATGTCTCTGCTGCGTCGCCTACTGCGACTAACTTCCGTTTTTGAACTTCCCGGCCCGTAACCCCCTGGCCTGATACTAAAGGCGGCCCCCGGCCCCTTTCATAATCCACAGTCCAACTCGACCCGCTTCAGTGGGTATTTGAATGTTCGCAACCCAGCTTGGTTCTGGATAAGCTCGAGAATCGCCCTGAGCGAGGTTGGTTTTTGGCACTTTGTTGATGTTCGTGACGTTCGACAATTGCGTATACAGCTCGGTTAGATATACCCTCTTCAGCTCCAATCTAGTAGGCTGTTTTTCCTAATTTATATGCAGTTACTGTATAGTATAGTCCTGATCCTTTTATAGGTTCGGGAACTCCTCGGAAGTTTTGTGACCCACTGTAGATAGTGCGTTCACTCCATGGTACAGATTTGGCCATCATTTTAGCTGGAGTGGCTAAAATGGATGGGTGCTTAGATCCAGTCTACTTTGGAAAAATAGGGAGTTTCTATAACCAGATACATAGTCGGATCCTTCATTAAACACCCTAGAGATCCAATTCTCCCGAGTCGATAGGATTGAAGAAAATGATTAAGATGACATGTAGTCCATTTGTGGGTAACAGAGACATCCATGTTTACTTAGCCGCGATTGTCGACACAGTGGCTAATGGTTAATTAGAGGGGTGCCGTAACATATAGCCGGAAGACTTAAAACAGATGGTCTAACCTCTTTTAATAGGAAGTCCTTAGTGAAGAGGGCAGAAAATTGGGGAATGTAATAAATTACTTTATCTACATATGTTAAATGTACACAACAATTGAGTCTTGGAAGGCGTTTTTATCTTTCCCAGCTGAGCAACATCAACTGTCTTCCAGTTTTGACATCTTTTGAGCAAGGACGTCTTTACAACTAAATGCGTAACCGGCTTCATCTTTTGAACACACACTTGTGATTGTAAGCACGGGCCATGTTGCAAGGAGGTACTTAGATATACATTCCGTAAGCCAGAACCGGCCTAACTCCTCGCTTATTTCTATGAGGTTAACAGCTTCTGAAATGTCTCATGAAGTACCCTAAAAAAAATCCAAAGCAGAGCCAATCACAGCTAGGGTCAGCACAGTGCAACATTGAGTCACAATGCAACCATAGGTGATGTAACTCATCAAGGGCCGGATATTGACTAGGCCGTCAGCATTGGCAAAATGACTGTATTACGTGTGACTAAGCCCCTGAAGGATATAATCAGGAGTGTTGATGGTGGCGAGGAGTTATAGGTAGGCGATTACTAGATAGAAGGGCATCGAGTTCGCCAGACAGGTCCAATCCACCATACTCGGGGAAGGCCTTCGCTTAGATGCTTCTGTGTAGCGCAGATCTCGGCGAGAATATGCTGGGAGGGGACGCGACCACAGGGGAAGCAGGCCCCCACAAGTACACACATCCCGAAACCCGGGTTCGGGTTTTGCCGAAGTCCGCAATGGGTACCTAGGGCAACGAGCGATGATGGATGGTTTTGTGCTTGGAGCTTGGAGAAAATTCTTTCGTTCTGCAATCTCCATCACTTATTCCCGGCCCCTTCCCTCCTGATATTCCTCCCAGCTGCCTCTGAGGCTCATTTTGTGTATCTGCTTCTCTCCAGCGATCACTTGCCGATTACTGTGCGACATCATGGACTGCAGCTGCCGGCGTGACCTGCCACGGTCACGTGGATTGAGGCTTGCAGCTGCCAGGATTCTGCCTCGTTGACCCCGCGCGATGGGCTGTGAACAACTTGGGTAGCACTTGGGCTCCTCATCCGCGACAAACCTATAAGTACGACCGCGCTGACCTATACCGATGGCGCTGGAAGGGCTAGGTATTGCGGCGAACGTCATCGCGGTTGTCGACTTGTCGGCAAAGGTGCTATCACTATGTTTTCAGTACTCTCAAGAGGTCAAGAACGCCAAACACGATATCGATCGGCTTTGCGACGAGGTCAAAAACCTGAAGACATCCTCGGAGAACGCTGACCAGCTTATCAACGGTCCTAATGGCACGAAGCTCCAGGTCTCTCGGGAGTTGCGTTTTGCAGTCAAGGCAAGTAAAGACAAACTTGAAGAAGTAAGAAAAAAACTCGATCGTCGGAAGACGATGAGTCGCTTCGGCATCCGCGCGCTGAAGTGGCCATTTCAGAGTAAGGATGTTGAGCGGATTACACAAGGCCTTGTGCATTGCAGAGAGGCCATATCGTTGGCATTGCAGGTTGATCAGACGTAAGTAGCGTACTCTCCATGGCATTCTTGGGCTGACGACGGTTTAATCCAGCACAATCATTCTGAACGTCGACGAGAAAATGGTGCTCAACCGGCTCCCCGTTGCGGAAGGGGCCGCGTTCGACTCTCACGCCGAAGAACATAACTCAACTTGCCTGCCGAATACCCGAGTTGAGCTTCTCGACCATATATCTCGATGGATTGCCGATCCCGACGCCAAGACCATATTCTGGCTCAACGGCATGGCAGGAACGGGAAAATCCACAATATCTCGCACTGTAGCTCGGTCGCGATCCAAATCTGGCGACCTTGGTGCCAGCTTCTTCTTTAAAAGAGGAGAGACAGACCGAGCGAACCTGGCAAAGTTCTTCCCCACAGTCGCCCGCCAACTAGCCGCGAACATTCCAGCACTCGCAACTCATATCAAAGATACGATCGATGCCGATTCCACTATTCTTGGGAAAGCAGTTAGGGAACAGTTGGATAAGCTCATCTTAGGGCCGCTATCGAAGATACCCCAGACCTCGCGAAACGTATCCTCGCTTGTTATCGTTGTCGATGCTTTGGACGAGTGTGAGTCAGACAACGATATCAGGCGTCTCATCGGTCTTTTCTCCGACGCACATTCTCCCCAATTTCTACGGCTCCGAATATTTGTTACTAGCAGACCGGAACTGCCGATCCGTCTTGGCTTCAAAGACGTCAAAGGCTCATACCAAGATTTGATCCTCCATGAGATACCAGCACCAGTTATTGAGCACGACATCCTTACCTTCCTTCACCATGAGCTCGGACAAATCCGAGACGATTTCAACATGTCTGTGGAAGACGAGCGGAAACTGCCATCGGATTGGCCGGGGAAGTCAAACTTGAACAGACTTGTCACGATGGCCATACCTCTCTTCATTTTTGCTGCGACTGTTTGCCGATTCATTGGTGATTGCAGATGCGGCAACCCCGACAAGCAACTTCGGGAAGTTCTAAATCAGATGGGAGAAAGTGATGGCTCAAAACTTGGGATGACTTATTCACCAGTACTGAAGCAACAACTCACTGGGGTGCCTAGGCACCAAAAGCAGGAAATTGTTGACAAATTCCGCCTCGTCGTCGGCACCATCGTCACTCTTGCTAGCCCCTTATCGGCATTCGCCATGTCTCAGATGCTCGACATCACCTCGGACACTGTGTATGATAGGCTTGATATGCTCCATTCAGTTTTGAACGTTCCATCGACGCGAGAGTCGCCTATACGACTGCTACATCTATCTTTCTGAGATTACCTTGTTAATCCGGAGAACAGGGGGATGCATAAGTTCTGGGTAGACGAAGAACTAGTCCACAGGAACTTGGCCAAACAGTGTTTGCGCACCATGCGGGGCAGTCTTCATGAGAACGTCTGTGGAATACGGATCCCAGGAACACGCCGATCCACAATTGACCCACAACAAATCAATAAATGCTTGCCATCCGAACTTCACTACGCTTGTCTTTACTGGGTGCATCATAGAACAGCGGTTGACCCTAGGCTTGATGATACTAATGATGTCCATGACTTCTTGACGGAGCATTTTCTCCACTGGCTTGAAATAATGAGCCTGGTTAATAGGGCGACGGAAAGCGTTGTCATGCTCAGATCGATACAAAAGTGGCTCAATGTATGACTCCAGCACAGCTTTTACAACCCATTCCTAGTGAGTTTCTGACTTGTAGCAGCATGCACAGGATCAGAGCTTGTCCGATTTCGTTGCGGATGCGGTTCGCTTTGTTCTGTCGAAGCTTGTAGCATCGGCCTCAGATGACGATACGGTACGGATCTGGAGCGTGGAGACGGGTAAATGCGAACAGGTCATGCAGGGCCATAGGGACTCGGTCAAGGCGGTAGTCTTCTCGCCCGACTCGGAGCTCGTTGCATCGGCCTCAGGGGACGAGACGGTACGGATCTGGAGCGTGGAGACGGGTAAATGCGAACAGGTCCTGGAGGGCCATAGGGACTCACTTAGGATGGTAGTCTTCTCGCACGACTCGAAGCTTGTGGCATTGGCCTCAAGGGATAAGACGGTACGGATCTGGAGCGTGGAGACGGGCACTTACAAACAAGTCCTAGAGAGCCATAGCCCCCCGGTCGGTTCGGTGGTCTTCTCGCATGACTCGAAGCTTGCGGTATCAGCCTCAGATGACGAGACGGTACGGATCTGGAGCGTGGAGACGGGTAAATGCGAACAGGTCCTGGAGGGTCATAACCACTTGGGCGTTTCAGTGGTCTTCTCGCATGACTCGAAGCTTGTGGCATCGGCCTCTTTGGACAAGACGGCACGGATCTGGAGCGTGGAGACGGGCAATTGCGAACAGGTCCTTGAGGGCCATGGCCACTGGGTCGGATCTGAGGCTTTCCCAGAATCCTCTGGCCTTTGTACCAGTGGGAAATGGGATGTGGGCCGGAATAGTCATGTGATCTGTGTAAAGGTGGTGTGGGGGTGTCTCATTTTCGCTTCTCGTTATGGTCAGACGGCCATTCTGTCGCAACCTTCTCGGTCCGCGACTCTGCCTCCTTCTCTAATACTCCGAGGGACCCATCCGCCGCCCGACGCCCCTTCATCTAGGACCGTCCTCTTTCAGACGCTCTTCCTCCGACTGCCGCCGCTGGCGCTACCTCTCTCTACCGCTGGCGCTCCCGTCCACTCCCACGGCATACCGTCTCCGCCTCGACATTCAACCAGCCCTCGAGTAACATCTTCGCCTTCGCTACGGCTGCCTTGGACAGGATCCAGAGCGCCCTCGCCAACATCTCCAAGGCTAAAACCGAGTATGGTAAAATCAATCAATCAATCAGGCCGCTAATTACGCTACTGATGCGGTGTCTGTCGGAATCTTCCTTGCATTCTTCCACGCCGGATTCGCCCAACTGTAGCGACCGGTTGCTACACACTTGATATCCCGCGCCCCTACCCACGATGTCCGACTATCTTCACGAGGTCCTCCAGCTTCGGCAGGAGCTGGAGGCAGAGCGACGCGAGAAAGAAGAGGCAAAGGCACGGGAGCAGGCAGAGCGACGCGAGAAAGAAGAGGCAAAGGCACGAGAGCAGGCAGAGCGACGCGAGAAAGAAGAGGCAAAGGCACGGGAGCAGGCAGAGCGACGCGAGAAAGAAGAGGCAAAGGCACGGGAGCAGGCAGAGCGACGCGAGAAAGAAGAGGCAAAGGCACGGGAGCAGGCAGAGCGACGCGAGAAAGAAGAGGCAAAGGCACGAGAGCAGGCAGAGCGACGCGAGAAAGAAGAGGCAAAGGCACGAGAGGAGGCAGAGCGACGCAAGAGCCAGAGGACGACACTGGAAGAATATCTATACAACTGCCACTTCTACCTCTACGAGAAACTCGGGCTCGCCGACAAATCCAAGTCATCGACAGGATTTACAAAGGTTGAGGGTAAATACTATCCTAAGTGGCTTCGTCCCTGGACCAGCTTTACCAACACCCAGCGACAACATCATTTTGAGGCAATCAGGACGGTCTGTGGGAAGAGGCGGCTCTTCCATCAAGAGAGTACAACCAGAGATCTAGGAACGACGATCCACCGCAAACGGGCAGGCAACGAGAATGCCGTCGATCACTTTGAGAAGCTTGCTGTGGAAGATCCTGTTTGGGAAATTCTGCGTCCCGTCTGGGACGAAGAGGAGCTGCGCAAGGAATATCGGTGTATGGGGCTACGATTTAGCAACAACATACGGGATTTCACACAACCGAGCGATGGTAATCTGGTTGGGGAGGAGGACCCGAGCGATGAAAGGCAGGGGCGACGGCGGCGGACCGGACCGAACAAACGAGTGGCGTCCGAGCAGAGAGTCAAGCCTCCGCCGACGAAACCTGACGGAGCGGGTGTCCGTACGCGCCTGGGCGGAGATGAGAGCCTAGCGTTTGTGTACGACTACAAGGCAGCCCACAAGGTTGCGTTGGAGTATCTGAAGCCGGCCATTGCGAAGGAGAAGCTGTTTATGGAGGTCATGGAGCGGATCAACAGCAGCAAGTCTCAGAGCGATGCCGAGCTACGGGGACAGGACAAGGCGGAAGCACTGATTGCCATGGCGTTGACACAGGTCTTCGACTACATGGTACGGTATGAGGTTGCATATGGCTATATTGCTGCCGGCGAGTCTTTGTTATTCCTTCATATCGACCGAGCCGACCCGCAGACGCTGTATTGCCATGCGTGCGTGCCGGACGAGGACGTGGGCGAAGCGTCAAACGGGGATTGGGCCGACGACAAGGTATCCTATACGGCTGTGGCTCAGCTGGCTAGCTTTTGCCTATTGAGTCTTCAATCTGAAGCTCTCAAGGGAGCTTCACTCGACGCGGCGTCGCGGAAGGCTGAGGCAACACTGAGGAAATGGAGAGACCCGTACGACGATGCGGCGCGTCTTCTAGGGGCAGAGGATACGGACTCGCCCTCGGCGTCGTCATCGCAAGCAACTGAAGGCTCGGAGTTCATGTCTAACGCGGTCCCGGCGGGCCGAGAGGTCTCGTTGCGGTCAAGGTCGTCCTGCAGGGCCACGGCGGTGCTTCGTAAAGATGAGGAGGAAGAAGACGACGGGCCGGATGGTGATCTATCTCGATCTTGGGCAAGGACGGACGTCAGCAAACGGAAAGGAGGCCCATCGAGCGGCAGCTCCGAAGTGGGGGGGGTTGAGGAAGAGGAGGATGCCGAGATGTCCGAGTCGGCACCTGCCAAGCAATACTGCACGCAGGCCTGCCTGTTAGGCCTCAAGAGAGGCTGGGATCTTGACGACAGCTGCCCTAACGTCCTCTCGCATCGTACCGCCGAAGGTGGCACCCGGCACCCTATCGACGCCGATGAGTTCGCCCGCCTAGTGGGCGAGCGGCTCCGCCAGAACCCGTATCGAGACTGTGAGGCGTTAGACGGCTGGGGCAAGACGGGAGCGACGGGCGTGCTCTTTAAGCTGGAGCTGGCGCCGTACGGGTACACATTTGTCGGCAAGGGAACGCTGCCTGGCCATCCCCGCCTCTTAGAGCACGAGAGCCATATCTACACGCGGCTCGACAGCCTCCAGGGCGAGGTAGTACCGGTGCACCTGGGACTCGCGCGGCTAGACCGGGGCTACATACTCCCTGGCGGGGCCAGGGTCTTCCACATGATGCTAATGTCGTGGGGTGGGGAGACGATGGCGGACACGGTGACCGCGGGCGCTAGCGCGGCAGACCTAGCGGCGGAAGTGCGGCGTTCTTCGCAGGCCGTCTGGGCCGAGGGCGTCGACCACGGCGACGAGCGCGACGCCAACCGGCTCTGGAACGACGAGCGCCACCGCGTCATGCTCGTTGACTTCGACCACGCAACCCTTCTTCCAAAGAAGAGGAAACGGCAGGGAGATGATTTTGGGAATTACAACCGGAAACATGGTTTCATACCGGGTCGCCTGCAGTCAGTATAGTAGCCACTTGTTCACCCTGCAAGAAGACAAGCTTGCGCATGGTCTCAAAGTTGATAACAACACTCAAAGGGCACGTCGTATAGACTAGAACCAACTGCAGGTGAGAAACTGATTGAATCATACGGATATCACACTGTGTTTGTGAAGTGAAGGTCCAATATCGGTGCAATCAGTGCCATGTCAATATCTCGGCCATTCGCTCGGTACAGCTCGCCTTGACAGTACACTGACTGACCAACGCACAATGAATACCGACGACCAGGTTATTATGACCATGGCAGCACAAACTGGTGCAACGCTCAGAACTCTCCTGGAGGCGAAAATTGTCGATGTCTGGAATGGCGGGAGGTGGGAGAGAGAGGATAGAGGATTATATGCTCGGATGAGGGAGACCCTTCTGGAGGCCGGAAAAGACCCGAAGGTGCTGGCGGAGAGATGATGTTGTGGGTTTGTATTTTCCTACAACACGGCGACTAGCGTCTTAAAGCATTGGGCCCTTCAGGACCGATCTGGAGGAGAAATACCAACTTGTCAAAACAATACGGACGAAGAGTGTATGAATTTGCTCACTCAGCCAGGTTATGCGCATTTGGTAAACTCATTAATGCGATTTAGGAATACCTAAGCCAGAGTTGGCAGGCGGCTACCTAAACTACAGCATGTGAGTCGCTGTGCTTGCCATCCCTAGGGGCCCTAAGTGACTATTTCCAGGGCACCTTGCTCATCACGCGAGAGATCGTGACTAAGTATCGTGTGTTTTGGGGCGAGCCATACCCGCACAGCCCCGTACACGCACAGCTGGTCTGATGGCCTTCAAGCAGGCCTGTCAGAGAGAGTCAAGCGAGGCCAAACGAAAGCGATCCAGGGAGAGAAAGTGGGGCTTTACTTGTGGTCAGGGTTGAAGGTGGCAGAAATGTAAATAGCATAGCGTATTCCATGGCCCTATGAGATCCGTTCTCCCGGGCGTAATAAATCTACTACTACTACTACTACAGCTGGTCTGATTAGTCAGCAATAGCACTATAAATTCCTCCCCTAAATGCCCTAAATGTCCTATAATAACAATGGACCTCCCACCTCAACAGCTATACTTCGCAAGAAGATCTTCACTTAGATCTTATGATTTATACAGCAGTTGGTGGCTATAAATTTATTATTCGCCGCTCACGTTCATTTTAGCAAGGCTCTGAGCGACTTACTATTTTATATGCTTGCAATCGCTGGCGTCAAGGCTGCCAGTTTTCAATTCTAGCTAAAGAAGACTCTTACGGCTTGTGGCATCTCAAACATCGCACTGAAGCCCGATTTTCTTACCACAACCACGGGTCCCAGCAGCCCCGAGAGCCCCAGCAGCCCCAAGAGGCCGAGTCGCAAGAGCCACTAGAAAATAAATTACCTACCTGTAGCAAATGTCATATAGAAGGCCATAGAAGGGGTGCAAAATGCTGTATTTTACGTGGTCAAGATAGCCCATAAATACAGGGCCCTGAGGGCATTTAGGGGAGGAATTTATAGTGCTATTGCTGACTAATCAGACCAGCTGTGCGTGTACGGGGCTGTGCGGGTATGGCTCGCCGTGTTTTGGGTCGGCTGAAGGTGTTTCGACCGTTTCGGCATTTCTTTTATCCATAAGTTACGTCGTGACCCATATTTCAGTGTGTCAACTTCGGCCCACCCCTTAAGGCTTCTTCACTACCATAACCTCACAATCTTAGCCGTACCCAATTCTTGCAATAACACACAATGGCCACAATGCAGGCCCGAATTGCAGAGCTATCGAGGCGCCAGATAGCGGAGTTCTTTTCCGACAACGCCTCTACGACGCAGGAACAATGCAACCAAACCGCTGAACAGATTTTGGGCCGGCGTGTCTGCCCAGCACCTGTACAAGGCTCAACTAGCTACACCGTCGTGCCCGATGACGACGTTGGGGAATGTGTCGTCCAGTATCGCGCTAGCGACTCTTCCCTAGACCTCGACTTCCTCCGATGCATAGAACAAACCTACGGGCGCTTCGTGCCACGCCACTGGGACTCTGGCAGGCTGGGCAAGCTCCACATCTATACGATGGGCAATGTGGGCGGGGTCTCCGTGTATCTTGCCCTGGACCAGTTACACGGGAATCACTGCTATCTCCTAAGACAAACCCTACAAGACTTTGCCAAGTCCGTCGATACCACACCCACGTCCCCTGTTCTCTCCCCTCTGACGTCGAGGAAACCGCACAGCTAACTTTGCCGATGCAGCTTCTTCGCCTCGGCGTGGCACAACACGCCGGCATCGATGCCGTCCCCAAGCCGCGAGGAGCTCTACTCCGACTACTCGTCGCGACTCTCGCAGCTCTCCCGGGGGCTTCCCGAGCGATTTCACCCAACGCTAAAGCGCCTCATCTCCAATCTCCCGGGGCTCTTTGCCGAAGACTGGCCGCTGGTGCCCAACCACACTGACCTCCTAGAGAACAACATCCACGTGCACCGGGAGACGGGTCGCATCACGGGCATCTGCGATTGGAAGGATACCACCATTGGTCCGTTTGGGACGTCGCTGGGGGGGCTTGAGACCCTACTCGGGATTCGCACGAGGGAGGACGGCTGGCGCTACCATGTCAACCAGGGGGGGCTCCGGGACCTGTTCTGGAAGGCCTTTTATTCCGCTATGGGACCAGTTTCTCCGGAGCAGATGGACCGCATTGAAGATGCGAGATTAGTTGGCATCTTCCTGGATAATGGGTTTGTGTATGTGAATGCTAAGGACCAGGTCCCCGTTAGTGAGGGTAGCTTTAACTTGAAGTACCTCGAGGCAGTTACTCTAAGGCTCTGGGCTTCAACTGGGCACTAATGGCAATTGCATAGCCGGAGTCTTATCATCTGATCATCAAGCGACCGGGCTCATGCATCCCAAGACGTACCGCGACATATTGAAAGTGGCGTCATATGTGGGGTGGACGGAAACGGAGTCTGTGTCCGAAACTGGCCTATCTCACTACTCCAAGTAACAAAGGGTGGACGCCAATGCACTCAGCGTCAAGCGACGGGCACTTGTCCAGGGTGATCCACACGAGCTAGGATGTCTGCGGCAGAGAGCTTATTAAGAAAATGATCGGGAGATAAGCTACCCTTTACTAATTAAGGCAGCTTGGGTTGCTATAACGGCTTGTCAAGACCTCTTATTGTGTGAGGCCTCTGATTGGATGTGTGTATGTTCTTGATTGCGTCAGATCCCCGCTCTGAGTCCCTCTACATCCTTTATGCAGAAGCAGCTAAAAGGATATTGCTATAGCAGTCACACGCCATGTACACGCCCAGCTACTTAAATACACGTCGTGACACGGCTAAAGTAGATTGAACAAGATGATGTTGGATTGACCCTCAGGTGGAGGAATAAGGCCCGGATAAGAACAACCCTCTGATACATCAATATCCTGTCTTAGTCATAGGGTGTGAGATTGACCCAAAAACCCCTCACACAAGAAGAGGGGCCAGAGGCAACAAGGAACATGATCAGACATCAATATCATCACCTTTTGGCTCCACTGTATTGATCCCTATCTACCTGATTGAATAGCCCGTATCGGATCCAACAGATGATAAAGCGGAAGCAACAAGTGACGAACGAATGTGAATGACCCTACATACTTATACCACTAGCCCTACAAGAGAAGAGTGTGACTTCAGAGAGCGGAGACATGTACCCGTATGCTGACACTCACCTCTAAAGCATGGGTGCTATTGACGTAGGCAATCAGGCCTTGATGAATCCAAGTTCAGCAAGCGCCTGACGCAGCAGATTGGGGGTAACAGGCGCGTTACTGGTGTAGATGACTTTGTGAGTGTCCTTCTTGGGCCCCACAACAACCCTTTCATAATGTTCACCGGCCGGAGGCTCAGGGTCGCTTGGGGCAGTGCCCGTAGCAACATGGCGGAGGTTCCAGCCGGTCGGGGTTAAGGTTGCGATGCCCCGACTGGCCTCGGCCCGGGCGGAGATGGGCAGGACGACGGTGAAGGCTTCTGTCTTGCCCCACTGGATCTCTATCTCGGCAGTGGGCTCGAAGCCCTTTGCATCGCGCTTGGCAAAGTCCTTGACCTCGAGGACCACCTGGTTGGTGATATCGTTCTTGGCAAGATACGTGGCAATGTCGCCGAGGAACTGGGGAGTAATATTTATTCCAGCAGTAGGCGAAGGACCCTCAGCAAACTCGAAGGCAACCAGCGCGTTCTGGGTGAGCTTGAAGGCCGTGGCGTGTATGTTGCCGAGGTCGACATTCTCGATCGCAGTGGCCTTGGTCCACGTGGACTCCTCAATGCCCAAGTCTCTCTCAAGGCGAACTGTGCCGATGGGGATCTTGTCATGGCGATGGGCAGAGTGGACGCCGAAGTACTGGCCCATAGAGTAGCGGTCAATGATGTCGAGCAGGGCCTTGACATGTCCTTTGTATTGGAGCGCGGGCTGGTCGTCAATATAGGGAAGTTCATTGTACCTGCGATGGGAGACAAGTCAGCACGCACTAGGTCTCAAAGGTTGGTGTGGATGGCAGCATTGGACTCACGTGATGCAGGAGACGTCCAGATCCACCCGGTCAAGAGGCTGCCTAAGGTCCGGGACAGCCACAGGATCGATGGAGGCAACGGCTGCAGCAGCCATCACGGTGGATTGGTGCTTGTTGGAGATAATAGCAGGTGAGTTGAACAAAGGTTGTAGAGTTTCAAAAGGCGACTTGAGGTGACAAGTAACTATATAAAATGTCGGTTAATTACTGTGTTCGTAGATGCCGGGTATTGGTGTCTTCGAGTTGGTTATTTCGTGTCATCACGCTCGAACGTTACGGTTCCCTGGAGGCATCCAAGCAGGAGGGCACACAGGGCTTTTAAAGTCATGTCTGCTCAGCGGAAATACTGCTTCGGCCACTTGTGTATCGAGTTTTGTCGAAAGGTGCGTGAAGACCGTCGCAGCGTAGTGCGGGGAACGGTTCATACTTGCAAGCTCTTTTCACGAAAGCCGTTGCCTCAACGGTCGCCTGATTGCCCTCGGGATGGGACTACGTCTTGTTGGCTCCCCGATGAGGCCGTACATGGCAACATTGTCTGCATGGTTGCGGCGTCACAATCCAAATTGCATCCATATGCACGTTTTGCTGCGTATGGTTACCCAATTGACGGATGTATCTCTGGGAGTGAGTCGTAGAGAACGCATGAGTGGTGCAGCAGGCACCAACTGATAAGAATCCAACCATACAGTCTGACCAATAATGTGCAGTCGCGTCATCAAACCATGGTGGAGGCTAACCACGAGTGGAGATTAACAGACGGGGGTTAACCACAGGGTTAACCACAGACGGGGGTTAACCACAGGGTTAACCACAGACGGGGGTTAACCACAGACGGGGGTTAACCACAGATGGGGGTTAACCACAGATGGGGGTTAACCACAGATGGGGGTTAACCACAGATGGGGGTTAACGGCTGGAGGAAGAGGCCGAAAATAATGCTGACCCGATAGCAACCGGCATCGCTTGTTCGACAGTACACCATCCTGCAAGAAAGGATACATTTGCGAGAGAAAAAAGAACCAAGTTAGGAATATTTCGAACCCCAAACTGAATGCTAAGTCCAAGCTTCTGTTCTCATATCAAACAAGTCCAACAATCCAACCCTTCTAAGCAATCCGAAACGTCCACAGATGACCGTCCCTGACATGGTGAGTATACGTTTAACATATAGAATTGCATTGACATATTTACCTCACTTGTCACTTTCCACAGCTAGGGCACTTGGACCCTGGAACCCCCTCATCGTCACAAAATTCGCAGTCGCCCATCTTTATTTACCGATGAAATAAGAAGTGTACGTTGGAGTCGCAGGTGATAGAGCTGGAAAAGATGACGCTGGGGGGGGGTCCATCGAAGAAGGGACCGTAATCATCCGAGGTATTTAAGTAATCATCCGAGGTATTTAAGTGGAATCCGTTGGATTCGAGGGTGTTAATTGGGCACTTCTGGAATGACGGATTAAAGATATACCGATGGAGGGTGATGACCTAAAACTCCTCTTTTGTACCATGCTCCCACTCATGAAGGCTTCATGACCACCTAATTGATACGATGTCAACCAATCAGTGCACTTGTCTCGCCTCTTTTCCTACAATCGAACTCCTAGAAGAGCACCTTCACGATATTCAAGTGAGTCATCATCAGGTGTCAATCCCCGACTGACTCTTTAGGCCCAGGAAGACTATCACACTGCTCAAGTCCAACGATGTCGACGTCATCAGAGGGCTGACGAGAACGGCCATGACCATCCCGGCGATACTACCAACGACCCCAATCCCAGACTAAGAATCTGTCCTTTCAAGGGGTGTTCACGAGGGAAAGAATTCTCAACGAAACAACATCTAGATCGGCACTTTGAGACACGTGAATAATCCTTTCTCCATGCAGAAAACACTCGCTAACGCTTTGCTCTCAGACGTACAATGCAATGAAGTGTGTGTGTTCTGTATTAAAAAGACTTTCTTCCTGGCGAGCGAGTTTGCGAGACACGCGAAACAGCATAGCGGTGAGGAGGATAACATCAAGTTGGGATATATGCATGCCATATGCGAAAGGCTTAAGGAAAAGTCAGCCAAAGAATTGAGAGAGGCAAAACTCAAGTTTCATTCTAAGCACACAGTCCAGGAGGCCGGAAATATGAAGAGAAGGCAGGATGCGGCAGGCTTGGACCAGGCGACATCTGGGACCAAAAGAGCCATGGGAGTACGTCCAATGCCGGACAACTCCCAAACAGTACATGGTATTGCCCATTCTCCTCTGCCCTGACTGTGCTGACATCCGTCAAGACGCACCTGCAGCACCTACGGTATTACCTTTTGTTCCCAGCATGACAAACGAAACACCTATGCACATGCATAGCTTCAACCACACGCAGTCGTCGTTTATGGATGATGTCTTCACCCCTCAGCTCGTGAAGGAACACCCCGTTCCAATGAAACAAATCGATCCAGGGTGGCTGTTGGACATGGGAGGGTGGGGACAGCAGTTATGAGCAAAGAACTACGTGACTTTACTTGTAGCTGGATACGCAATATCGAAATTGATCCTAATATCTGAGGTTTCCATTCGAACGATCATACGGATCAAATCCGGTACGTTTGGCAAGGCAATTTTGGGCCAGCTGGAAAGGGCATCGTCTTTCCCAAATAGCCAAGTGATTGCGTATCCCTCCTTGATCGCAGCGAAGAGTCGAGCATCTCGAATGATCCTAAGACTGGATTAGAATATGTAGCAGTGACATCAAGACGCACTCACAGGCCACCATCGGGGTAGTCCTCCACGACGGAGCGGCAGCCAGCTTTTATAAGATCGTCTCGGGTTGTTTCATGTAAGCGTCGTACGCCGTTCGTCGTTGGTAGATCATGTAGGTGTGAATCAGGGAAGAACTCGACTTTCGATCCTTTGCGGAGGTGCTGGACAGCAAGAACCCGTAGACCAGCGTCGCTACCGCCATTCCAGTAGCATTCGATGTTGTTGGGAAGTGCGATGTATCTCAGCCAGTGTCCCAGAATGCACGGTCCGAAAATTTTTCCTATTGTCTCTTTACAACGCTAATACGCATTAGAAGAAGTCCTGGAAAAGGGAAAAGAAAAAGGTTCGCATTGATCCCGTACCGTATCATTGAAGACGTGGTCGTCGCAGTAGTTCAGACCCCATCGTGACAAGAACGCAAAGCGCCTCTCCTCTAGCTGTGAAACAAGTTCTCCCAGATTTTTGTCCTTCCATTCAACATATCCATCCTCGGAGAGTGCTCTCTTTGTATCCTCGAGCGAAAACATGTCGGTTCAATAAAAGGCAGGGCCTCTGCTAACTGATAGTGCACCAGCGAAAAGATATCCCTGAGTAAAAAACTTTGAAGGGTTCTTGGTTGCAAAGACGGAGAATTTTAAATGCGAAATACTTGGCCGAGAATAGTAGTAGTAGTAGTAGATTTATTACGCCCGGGAGAACGGATCTCATAGGGCCATGGAATACGCTATGCTATTTACATTTCTGCCACCTTCAATCCTGACCACAAGTAAAGCCCCACTTTCTCTCCCTGGATCGCTTTCGTTTGGCCTCGCTTGACTCTCTCTGACAGGCCTGCTTGAAGGCCAATTTCTCCAAGTGTTCAGCATCCTATCCTCAGCAGCTGAAGCGTGGTCTGCCAAAATGAGGCTGTATTGTGTTAGTATTGTGCCACTGTTTCCTGGTTCCGGCTGTTAGTATGCCCCATTCTCCTACTTCACTCCCAACCTTCCTGTCTTCATCGCAAATTTGATCGTTGCTCGCACCGCCTGTAGGTTAGGTGACCACTTCGGTCCGTCCGATGTCGACTTCCCTCCCAAAAAGAACGATAGGTTTCCTATCTCGCTTTGCCCGATTTGTCTCATGCCTTCGCGTTGTGCATCCCACTTGGTGCATCGAAAGAGAAAATGCCCCATTGTTTCGACTGCCCGTCCACAATCACACAAGTCTGATTCCACCGCGCCGATCCTCGACAGGTAGCTATTGATCCTCGCCATTCCCGTGCGTAACTGTGAAAGCGTGTCTGCTTCACGCCTCTTCAGTCCGTCGTATAGCACCTTTGTGTGTTTTCCTGGTAGCGCTTTGTCCACTCTCTTGGAGAAGCCGCCCACTCTGTCCGGTAGCGCCTGGTGCTGTTGTAGCTGTGCTCTCGCCAGTCTTGTCCGCGTCGATCGAGCTTGGTATGGCGGCGTCTCTGCCGTACGTCCTGCTTCGGTTGCTCTCTGCGCCTGTCTCTTCGCCTTGGGTCCCAAGGGGAACGCGTCGTCCCGGGACGGTACCCAGATCATTTTAACACTGTTGTTGCCTTTTCCCAGCCGTCGGATGTGGTGGTAGATTTCCCGTATGGCGCACTGTCCCGATTGTTGTCGCGGTCGCGCGATCGCCTTCAGAGCTGACTGGCCGCTTGACAATATGGTGAGTCTTCGGTCCCGTAGTCCGTCAGGCATGCATCGCAATGCCATCGCTATCGCCCCCAACTCGGCCGTATAGGGGTTCTGGTCGTCTCGCGAGCCGAGGGTGACCGAGTACCTGGCCACGACCCTATTCTCTTGCCCTGCTGCTTTGTGGCTGATGATGCCTCCCATGCCCGCCATTCCTCCTCTGTCGGAAGCGCTGGTCGTGATAGTGACGTCTTCGACGCTGTTGGCTGCCGCTATCGCCACCTTCCGATCTACCTCACACACCAGCGACACGCGGGCGTGCCACGGCGGTGCTGCATAGGCTTCGATTGTTTCCATCCGCCCGATTCCGCTCTCGCCGAGGGCAAGCGCCAGTCTCTTCATCGGCGAGATGTACCTTCGACTCACTGATACTTTGAGTGTCGCTAGCGGGTGCTTCTTTGGTAGCGTGTGCGTATTGATGTACAACTTCATTCCGGCCAGGGCATGTCGCTCGTGTACTGTTTGGATGTTGGCTTCCGCTTCAGTTACTGCCCTCGCCACCGTCTGGAAGGCTCCCGTGATGGCCCGCGCTCCTATTTTCTGTGCCCTGTTGAACTCTTTCAATTCTCTTTCGCCGCGCGCATGCGCCCATACCACAGACGCGTAGTCCATGGCTGGGGCCACGGTTGCGACGAAGAGTTGTCTGGCAGCTTGTGGTGGCAGCATCCTGAGTCTCCTTAGACACATGGCTGCCAAGAGACCTTTCGTGGCTGGCCGAGAATAGCCGGTATCTTGGCACGTGCGAACACAAGTCAAGGGTTACCTCAGCAGAGCTCAGGCCATTTCCAAGGGTAGTTTAGTGTTATTTGGGTTTGGTCACGTTACTTTGTGGACCCGAGTACCGTGTCAATGATTTTGGGCCTGAGATGGAGACGACGGACCATTGCATTTCACCGATTGTGAACAGGTTGTGGTGGTTGACCCTACCCTTAGCCAACCCCACCCGTGGTTACCTCCACCCGTGGTTACCTCCACCCGTGGTTACCTCCACCCGTGGTTACCTCCACCTGTGGTTACCTCCACCTGTGGTTACCCCTACTTGTGGTTACCCCTACTTGTGGTAAGCCCAAACTAGGTTGTGAGACTGGGGGGGACTATCGTATGCATCGCCTGATGCAAGACCATGCCTATTAACACTTCCCTACAGGGACCAGCATGGCTCAGGAGTTCCTTGCCCTGGAGCTCCCCTCAGTTTCACCAATTGGGAAAGGGTTCTTACTCCTCAATGAAACTAGATTGTATGCATTGCTCGGCCAAATTCATGATCCAGAACCCAGAATGGACATTCGTGCCCTTATTGCTATCCTTGGTAGTTCCATCTTCGCCGCTGTCTTCCCCTTACTCACGTTCGCCGTTCGATTCGTTGTCTGACGAAACCCTACACCAAGGAAAGGACAACCACTATGCTGGTTGGGATCATTTTTAGATTCCTATTCTTATCAGTACAAGTTTCTACTAATTTCTAATGAAAACTCGCCTAGTCCATGATATACAGAGTGATAGGTCGCCCCCAGTGGCTGAAGATGAGTAGACCATGGGTATGCATGGTGTGGATAGAGGGTCTCGGTTCGGAAGAGATCCGGTGAGGTCCATTTGGTCCGGTTGCATGACTGTAGTCCCGGTGGCTTGTAGAGTTGCGGCCGGTTGAACTACATACCATCGGTGAATGGCGAAGAACCAACGACAAGAGAGAGCTTGACATGGCATGGAGTGTAGCCTGCCTTACCATTATGAAGGCTAGGGCCAACGCAGACCTATAGAATCGACCTATGAGACTAATTGGTACTGCGGGGGGTGGCCAACCAACAACCTCACAGGATAGTGGTCCGTTGGGGTTGAGTGTGGTTACCTATACATGGTCGACTCTGACCGTATATCATCACAGCTCATCGATCAATGGCTAATGCATGAACTGTCGATAGCGTGCGGTAGGGGTTGAGGAACGGAATCTATGCCCCAATTGGACAGACGCATGCGACCACTTTGCTGACCGGGCTGATATTCTCAGGGAAAGTGCATATCACATTTGGCCAACACCGCCCTGTAGTCCTGACGACTTGTCGTGGGGACGCCTCCGATCACTTGCATAAACTAACTCTCACGGCGGAGTGTGGCACATCCAAGCTCATAAGAACTCGGCTGCATTGAAGGCTTCTGTGTAGCTGATTGCTGGGTCATCATGGCCTACCCCTGATGGGATTAGAGTGACCGATCCAGTCGCGTTGAACAGTTGCTGCAGGTCAACGCAGCATGAACGAGCTCAACACCAATCCGCATGTAACTAGGCTGAGAAGTTCTTACGGTCGACGAAGGGGAGACAACAAGAATAGGTTCCCTGGCGTGTCCATGGCGTCCGGATCGATGGCATGGCAGAGACGAGACATGTATCTTCGGCCCCCATTTTGACGCTCGCGCGATGGCATGCTAAACAATAGCTTTGTTACGGTCCGTATCAACTTAGCCCCCTTGACATGGCTCTTACTCCGTTTTTTCTGCCGTGGTCAGTCCGCCTCGCATCGCCATAGCCTGTAATGGAGACCTGGCTGAGAATGATACGCAACCACACTACAAACAGGCTAGAACAGAAAGAGGAGAGAGGCCGCATATGATGGCCTGTGAGTTGATATTGTGGGATCGTTGATTGATCAGTTCTCATCGTAGTTGCATCCTGCTATTACAGGGTTGCTTGATGTGTTGGCGGAAGAAGTGGCCCGTCCTATTACTGATATCCCGGGACGGCTTGGAGGTCCGCAGACCTTAGGACCTAAATGCTCTCACGGGTATAAGATCTAACGCTCGCCTCATCTAAGATCAAGTTCTGGACTCCAATTCGATTTTGATTCAAGCACGATCGATTGTTCCTGTGCTCCTGGGTGTTCGAGTCTCTACCACCTGCCTTTAGCCTCACGTAAGGCTGTGTGACGCACAAACCTAACACAACCAACTGCTTTCTTGATACACCTCCCTACCATATCTTCAGTAGGTAGCCATTTCAATCTCTTCTCCGAAGCAAGCCACGCCGTTCCTTCAGTGCACTGACAATGCCCAACCACCAGCGCCCTAACGAGCTTTACTAAGCAACCCACCTTTAGGCGTATATCTACGTCCTGTCGACCTCTCAGCATGAGCGAGCCAGGCCCTTGTAACGGAGATAAGAAAGGATCTCCTCCTCCTCCTCCTCCTCCTCCTCCTCCTCCTCCTCCTCCTCCTCCTCCTTCTCCTCCTCCTCCTCCTTCTCCTCCTCCTCCTCCTCCTACACCGCCCCCCTCCGATGATGAACCTGACTTGGGGATTATGGGTGGCCTGAGTGATGGTGATAAGAGAGACATGGGCTTCAAAGAATGATTAATACCAAAGGCAGACGCAAGAACTTTGAGTGAAAATATTTAACCAACATCTACAAAGCATCTCAAATCCTAATGCAGCTCGGAAGTAATGTCAACATCTTCTAGCTTCCTGTTCTTACGAAGGCAAAGATATCTAAGGCGGACTCGCACATGTATAGCCTGATTTCGTATCAATATAGCTACTTGAATTTACTTTTGCAAGGTTAACTATCATCAATTGTACTCTAATGAAGCCTCATCATGTCCTGGCATCCGTTGCTCGAAACAGGTCACGCGCTATGTCACATGACAAACATTTAAAACCTGGTGGTTCCACATCGACTGACTTGAGGCCTAACTTTTCAACGAAGCATCAAG
The DNA here is from genome assembly GCA_020744375.1 of Dactylonectria estremocensis. NCBI lineage: Eukaryota > Fungi > Ascomycota > Sordariomycetes > Hypocreales > Nectriaceae > Dactylonectria > Dactylonectria estremocensis. Next base: position 13,150 of record JAGMUU010000081.1, on the reverse strand, counting down.
GTGATCTCTCAAGCGCAAGCTCGGCTAGGCCCGTCATACTCGACAACTGCAACATTGTTTAGTACGATGGTCCGGTGAATTCTCAAATAAAAGCCCATCCTCCGGCGTCTGAGTTCTATCAACCCTTCAGTCCAATACAATCTCGAACCATGCGGGTCATCACAACCACTACATCCTTCAGAGATGCCGCAGGGCAAATCAACTTGAAACTTCAGGACTTCGTGTTAGTACAGAATCAAACTCGCATGTGGCGGCTGCAGACCGAAGGGCGACGAAAACCACAGGAGATAAAATCGCTCATGAGATCGTACAATAAGGACGAGGTAGATCATCGGCGTCGAGCGGTTCCCCATTCGTATTAATCAAAACTACAGTATCCCGAAATCGTCCGGACACAAGAATCCAAGGGGTTAAGTATACGCTTCGACGACGGCCTGGAGGTTCTATGGCTTGAAGGTTCCATATATGCCAAGGATGGCCATTTAGGTGTTGCTGTTATTCTACCAAAGCCACAAGACCTCCAGGATGAAGCCGATGCGACGAGATCTCCCGACTCAGACGATGGTGTGCGACCCACGGAAGACGATCGGCAGCAGATGAACCTCAGCCTGGCTGTGGGCGGGGCGCCAACCGATGTTGCCCGTATTTCAGCCAAAAGCTTGGCACAAAAACCTGACATTCAAATCACACGGGTAGCTGATGATGGTGGCCAAACCCACACAAGCATATCCCCGTTGCAACCTGGCGATATCGTGGTTCTCGATGCGCATGAGCGTATTGAGGTCAAGTCTGGTGGTGTTGCTCTAGTTATGGTTCGGTATAAACTTGAAACGGGATTGGGGTGAGCGGGCTTGTAGGTACTTTGAGGTTGGGCGGAAGACATGGATTTCAAGGCAATATTCAGCTAGTGAACGGGATATTCTTGCTTCCTATGTATTTGCTTTATTAGAGCCGGAGGGCATGTAAGAAATCTCATTAAATGTAATAGTATCCATCGAGTCAACGTTACCAGCGCCTTATTACGTATTTGCTCCCCAATCAATAGTCGAAGCCCATAGAGTTCTGCTCACTAGGACTTAGGCAACCTAAGATACAGAGGCTTACGGAACCTTCTTGCGTATCTGCGTCATGGTTGGGGAAGGCCATTTCGAGATAATCATCGGGTTCTAGACCATCCAAAACATCAAGGCTGTCATCCGTTTGAATAGCTCCAGTGTTCCCTGACAAGAATTCCAGCATGCCCAATTCGTCAGGTAATGGGCCACCCACAAGCGGCTGCGGCCCTTGGGTGCTGGTGTCTATTTCCAGGACGGAATGCTTGGGGCTTTGTGCTAGACTCGGTGCAGAGCTGGTCCTAGCGTTGGAGGGGAGCAGGGGGGCTGTGTCTGTTCTCGAGCGCTCGATGCGACGGCGTGTTGGTGTGTTCGAACCTGTTCACTAAGATCGTGGCTGTCGGGCCCGTTGTCCGCGCGATGGTCTAAAGGCTCTCGTGGGTCATCCAGGGAAGTTCTGTTGAAGCTCGAATGTGTAAATTGTTGTTGTTGTTGGATTGGTGCCGCCTGCAGTGAACTTGGCGGGGCGCTCAAGCATCTGGTCGCTGTTGACGGTCCTGTGACTTCGGCGGTCATGGGCGTTGGAAGCCTCGTGCGGGGCGACGAGTGGTCCTGTTGGGCTGGCACCGCCTGTGGTATGCTCGTAGATGCGGCTGGAACTCTTCCCACCATGATCACGTTTGATGGTGGCGATGGCGAGGGCTGATGGGGCAAACCGGTCTCTGGACTCTCGAGAAGTTGCTGGCTGCTTGGCGCTTCCTGGATTGAATTCCCATATCTCTGAATAACTGTTGGATCTGGCACTGTTTGAGGCGGGTGTGGCGGGGAGTTGCCATATTGTGGACAGGAGGGTGTCTCTATTGCGCCAGGAATTGGTTCTAGACTGTGTGGTTGAAAAGGCACAGGTCTTGCGTCAAAGGTTGCTGTACGGAGCCAAGGCCGCCATCATTCGTCTTCGCCTCCTCTCTTGGTTCTGGCGATGGCAGCTTGGGCTGTTGGCTTGGGCTAAGCTCTAACTGCCGATCGTGTTGTGGACTGGCTGAGGGTTCTTGGGTGGAAAATGGCTCTGAGACCCTGATCGGGGATTTGAAGCAGGGCGTTCTGCGATGCGATTTTGAATGGCTGTTGTGGTGGGCATTGAGTGTGGATGCTGCAGCACATCTCGAGTGCCGTGCGATAGTTGGTGATCGATCAAGTGAGAAGGCGAAAAGACTGGCGACGTGGCTCTGACTGTTCCGGAGATAAGCCTCGCATTGCGCATTGGGTCTTCGCTCATCTCCACAGGACGTTGCTGGCTGTCTGATGACGATGGACTCAAGTCTTGAGCCCCGAAGACACGCTGATGGGTGCGTGGGCTCGGTCGTACAACAAGGCGATCGTTTCGATGGCCGCTGTAGGTTGACATGTCCGTGCCACAGTTCAGTGGCCTTTGGCAGTCATCCTCCGTGAAGCCCCGATCAGGACTTGAACTTGCACTTCGTAGTGATGGTTCTGCGACTGGTTGATGTCGGGCTGGTGCCGTTGGCGATGAACATTGAAGATTTTCAACTTCTAATCGAGATCCCTTCCACCCTCTGGCGTCCCTTGTTGTAATCCCATCCGTGCTTGCTGCTTCTCTTTCAGCAACATGTCCAAGCTGTGTCGTGACAGGATATGAGACAAGTTCGGGTTGCTGGGCAAATTCAGCTGGGGTTGCATCTATGCGGAATAGGCGACGATCTTGATGCGGCAAAGTCTGCGAAGGCCTGCGCTTTCGATTTCTTTTAAGTGAAGTGGTATCCTCCGGGACAAAGTTATCTGTGAAAGGGATTTGGCTGAAGTATGACCAAAGCGCGGCGCCAGTATCGTTATATTTGTCTGCCAGATTTTTAATTCCTCGAGATGCTTCAGTGGCTAGTCGAGAATTGCGAGATTCGTCTTTTTTGTGAGGAAATTTTGCAGCCCTAGAAATATATTTAGCGGGGTCATTTCTAACTCAAAGGATACTCACTGAGTTGCTGCCAAGTCAGTAGCAAGGAGGGACCCATTACCCCATGTCTGCACGAACAAGTCGTAAGTGTCGCCTTCGTAAATCCATGTGTTAAATCTCTTTTTTTCTATGGCAGCACCGCGATCTTTCAGATGCTGGAAGAAGCGGTTGGTTGCCTTGCGTGTCCATAAGCTTCTTTTCTGAAAGAGCATACGCTTGGCAAATCGTAACCTGAGAGTGTTTAGAATGTCTGAATTGGAAACTTTGTTGATGTAGTCGCATAATGAGCCTTGAAGTGGAATAGAATCTTGGTGAAAGAGCTTCTCTGGCGAATGCTTCCAGGTTTCGAGGTTTTCCGAGATTTCTTTGCTAACGGCAATCTCTTTTCTTTTCCTAGAGTGTTTTTTTTCAGGTGTATTCTTAGGTGGGATTAGAGTAGGTGCAGTCGTTGCAGTCGTCGTTGTAGAAGCAACTGCCGTAGAAGCAGTTGCTGTAGAAACATTTGACGTGGGAGTGGTTGTAGAAGTAATTGCCGTGGGAGCAGTCGTTGTAACCACCGTAGAAGCAGTCGCTGTAGAAACATTTGACGGGGGGTGATCTTGGAAGTAGTCGCCGTGGGAGCAGTCGCCGCGGGAGTAGTCGTGGGAGCAGTCGTGGGAGCAGTCGTTGTGGGACAGGTTGCTGTTGAATTGAAGAGTTTGGAAAGGTTGGCAATGGCAACAATAGCGTCCTTCCATCCGTGCCGGGCTTCTGGTGTGATAGCTTCATAACTGAAATCGGTCAATACCTAGCAAATATGAGTTTAGAATCACGTATTTCAACCATTCTACTGACCTCCACAATTGCATCGTCATCAATGCTTTCAGGGCCATCGGATTTGGCTCGCTCGCACAGGGCGAGGATAAAATGAGCCACGGCTTCAAGTTGCTTTACAGACATGATTACGTTGATGTTGGTAAGGTTAAAATGAGAGGCTGGATGACCTCTGGCAACGGAGTCCCCCAGTCTTCGTCGATTCGTGTGACCCAGCCACGCCTTACCTATTTTGGATAATTCATGGAACATGTTCCATGAATTATCCAAAATAGGTAAGGCGATGCCTAGACCCGGGCTTTGTCACTCTTCGAGCTCCGAGCTTGCTAATCTTAGATCCCTGCATAGAAGTATGCAGGGGTTTTGCCCCATCGGCCCACTCATATTGAGATCTCTTTACACTTTGTACTGAGAGTATAACATGGGCGCTGGCTGCCTGCATAGCACTTTCCTGCAAGCCGCACTGCTCTCGCCTCGTTGCCTTAATTTATTCCCCCGCTGATCATTGCGAACCATGTCTTCCTATAACAATGAAAAGTATCACAACGGGATCATGGTCTATCGCACAGTAGGTCGGTTCTATTCGCCTTTTGTGGAATGCTGATCTTGAGATAGTTTAGTTTTCCGTGGTTTCCCAAAGACGGGTCGAAGTATCCTCGGGCTCTCCCCCGCCATCGTCCACGCTCATCTCCTTGAGATGCTTCTTTTACTCCTGTTTGGAAACGGCCAAACCCATTTTGAGAGTGTTGTCTTGTGGCACAGCTGATATGGATGAAGGAGATAAGAAAGTGCCGCTACTGGGGGAGAAGGATTAGCTGGCGGGCCTCAAAACTGGGATGCCCGGGAGTCGGTGTGACTCAACCCCATGTAAATATGCAGTCATCGTCCTCAGCCTGGTCATGGGAACTTCATAAATATACTCATGTCGACGTGAATTTCTCTGATTGTGGTTTTCTTTGTTCCTCTACCTAAAGCAATATCGACAAAGATGCTCGCCAGCATCTCGGCCAGTTTCGTCTCAAGGTGTTGCTGGAGATGGACACGCCCTTCGCCTGATAACTTGGACGCGAATGCCGTGTGAGTCCCCAACATGGTCTTGACATTTGGAAAGACGTCGCCTCGGCGTTGATAGGTACTAATCGTTCGGCTCTTCCTCAAACAGCTCTTGGTATTACACTAAGCGTGAAATCTGGATTGGTAGTAGGCTTACGGAGTAATGGGAGAAGATTTCGCCATCCCGAGCTGGTTTCCTGTCAACCGCGCTCAGTCTGTCGCCTAGCCATCCACAGTCTCCACGGATGGCACTTGCGCGGGGTTGGACGTGTGTCGATGGGACCCGAGCGAGATAGGCTCGCCATTGAGCACTCCGATGCCCTTCTCTAAACGCACAATAAATCCAGCAGACGCAGCCAACAGGAGTCCCAGTTTTGGGTTTACCTGTGTCTTGCACCAGAAGGCATGGCTTGGTGTTCGGTACTACGGAGTATTGAATCGAGACTCATCATCCCGTCTAGTCCCGTGTGGCGCTAGCTCATCATCTCAACTCTGGCCGCGGCGCCCCGAGGTCATGTGCTGGTAGTTCCACCCTTATCGCGTATTTCTTTCATCTTGGGAAGAGATCAACGCGTAGTAAATCGGTCTTACTTCGTCCTCTCCTCGCTTTCTTCTTTATTCAATGTGTACTGACTGGCGCTCTCCTGAGTTTGAACCAAGGAATGCTCTGCGAACGTCGAACGAATACTGTCCGAGATCAACATGTCTGTTTGCGCTCCAATGCAACAGCATCCTGCGGCCAGAGGGGTTGCACTGGCTCTACGGCCATCTGATGGCACGCCGTCATCCAAGACTTTACAGCCACTGTCCAACGTGACTGGCATACCGATGCGAGCGATCGATCGGGCGGCGACTACCCAAACTCACCAGCCGAGCCCACAACCAACAAACGTAACGTGGCGACGATGAGTCCAAAGAATGGAAGAGAGTCGTGTTGCGTTGCGCATCGGGGGACGCTGATGACTCCAACGCCCAATCCAGGCCGTCTGACCTACTGGACTCAGTTGACCGTGGCGAACACGGCAACTCCGCGTCATCTGCTGCGACGGATGTCGCTAATGATGGTGCACCACTTGGTGATGGTGAACCACCTGGCGATGGCGAACCCCCCGATGATGGTGAACCACCTGGTAATGGTGAACCACCTGATGATGGTGAACCCCCTGGTGAATCTCTAGATGAAAGCGCTACCTCGGATTTTGCTGAAGGGTCGGATGCCAGCTCCACGAAGTCTCTTGATTCCGAATGTGAGGAGTATATATGGGAAGATGGAAGATCGTTTCATGCCGTCCAAGAAAACGGCTATGAGTATTTGTCAGTATAGCGCAGACCTTTCACATGGCCGTCAACTGATTGATTCGAGAAGTATGCCGAATGACGAGAAGCAGGACGAGGTATTAGACGTGTTGTAAGATGGGACCCCGTGGACTTGATTGATGTCTTACTCACCAAGTTCTGCAGCCATCACTGCTGGAAATTATTTTTCCCGGGGAAACTATATCTTGCACCTATCAATAGACCGGAGGTATCCCTCGTGAGCCCCTATATGCGATGGTCCAGACTGACGATCTTATATAGCGTGTTCACGATATCGGGACCGGAACAGGTGAGCAAAACCTCGGCTCAATGCGTTGAAGTCTAGAACTGATTGGCCAACGACTCTAGGAATCTGGGCTATGTATGACTAAAGCGGTGCTTGGACTTGGAAATCAAAAGCTGATGAGCAAGCAGAGAAATTGCCGAAAAATTCCCTAATGCTAAAGTTACTGGCACCGACATTTCCCCCACCCAAACCGATTGGGTCCCACCCAACCTTAAGTTGTACGTCATAACCAATGTCATCTAGAGCAAGTCGCTGATTCGGAGATAGCGAGGTTGATGACTGCAACCTGGAATCGAGTTTCAACCATAACATATTCGATTTCATACACGCTCGTGACCTGTCTGGGTGCATCTCAGACTGCTATCTGTTCGTGAAGAGACAGTTTGATAATTTGAAGCGCGGCGGATGGTTCGAGTACAAGGAACTATCGAGAGGTTTCAAGAGCGACGGCAGTCTTAAGGACTGCAATTGGTTCAATGAGTGGGGAAACCTCTGGAAGGAGGCAGGAAGCATTTCGAAACGACCTTTCACGATGGCGGAGGACGGCACGATGGAAGAGGTGATGAAGCGGGCCGGTTTCGAGAATATCGTGGTGTGCAATTACAAGGTGATTTCCATTATCTTGGAGACGATTCGACTTGCGCTAACCGAATATTATAGATGCCCGTCGGTCGCTGGCCGAAAGGCAAACGGTTGAAAGAAATTGGCGAATATCATCGCCACGCCCTAACTTACGATCTCGAAGGGTTTGTTCAACGAGCTGCCACTAAAGTTGGATGGGAACATCAAAAGGTCATTGTATTCGCGTCGGAAGTTCGTCGGGGCTTGCGATCGCCGAAGCACCATCTATGGAGAGAGGCTACCGTGATCTACGGCCAAAAGCCTTACGATGACCCTTGTTAGAAAGTCTCGATGCGGTGTCCGGGAAGCCGTTGAATCACAACCTCGTCTTTACTTGGAAAGAATCGTCGGGTTTGGCCAAGTTCTTCCACAACCCTAGCCCTGGACAGTCGCACTCAGATGGGCCCTTAACTTAGATGGCGGTGGGTGCTTTTTCCCCACTTTTCCCCACTTTTTTTATACAGAACTTTAATTCTTAGATCTCAGCTGGATCATTCCAACGTTGCTGTTCAATCATGAGTTCGTTGGCTTTGCTAAGATGTATCCGATGAAAGAAACACCTCGTCATGTGTTCTTTTGCAAGCTAGACGCCGTTTCCCGCCATAAGCGCTAGAGGAGCTACCCGGGGAACCTCGGGGACTTTCATATGAGACCATTTGGCGACCGCGCCCATTTTCGAGGATCGGCGCCTGCCCTCGATTACATTGGGATGATCGCTTGACACACGATTGCACTCGATGCTAGTGGTTACATCTTTCCAGGAGTTGGTCGATCGTTGGGGCCCCGCGGTACGATGTGGGCACTGTGTTGGCAGGGGGTCGCATGCAACACCAACCACGGAGTCGCAAGAAGGAGACGCGTCGCGACTCATCCGAGCTAATGTAGGTGAGGCTTGCATTATCCGATGTTTCCTTTTGAGGGTGGCGACTTCCTTGCTACATTGGGCAAAGGCGGATGCACCCCGATGGAGCTGGGGCTTGCTAACTATTCTGATCTCTCACATTGGGTGTTGCGCGGTATGACAAGAGGTTGGACCATCCAGGCTATTTAGTGAAGTGCTCTCAGCTCCCGAGTCTTGAGGATCATACTCATAAAAGAACTCCGTTCCCATTCAAGCTTTTGTTTAAGGAGGCACCGAGAGACTCGACTGAACTCAAGTCAAGTCACTTGTTCCACAGCACCATTCTTACCACTCTTTACCTTCCACTCACTCCACCTCTGCCCATCAGCAACAGGGAGACAGCATGGGTTGTCTAGCCATTCTTTTGGCGCTCAAAAGGCGTTGCTGGGGTCGGCAGACTCTTTCCCCGATGTCTGCCACCACCGGAGGTTCTCATCTCGCCACATATGACGGTGATAGACACACTCGGCACTTGCTCGTTGGGCATTCACGACCTAAAGGCTCTCCTCCTTGGTATGAAAGGGCCGGCGTCACTGGACCGATGTGACAGAGTCGGCATATGCATGGAGTCTCACCGAGTACAGTACGGGCATCTACCTAAGGGACGGGAGAAGCCCCGTCTCAAGACCGTGGTACTCTTGGTCTCCTTGAAGCAAGATCTTCATTTCACGTCTCTAGGCGAGCTTACACTTTCATCCTTCTATTGACGCCACGCAGCAAGCGAGTATGATAGCTCAACCAAAGCGTTGCAATTTCAGGAGCGGTGTGCTTCACCTACGCTGTTATCACATCAGGCTGTGAGAAACCCTGGTCCTTTGGCCTCCTCATTGCATCAGCCACAGATCATTTTTTATCTACCGGCAGAATGGCGTCAAGGAATTAGCCAGGTTGGGCGAGCCCTGAGATAAAACCTTGCATCTGTTCAAAGGCTCGACAGGTACCTACTCTCGTGCATGCACGGCGCATGGCGGTCACAGGTTCAGAGTGTCGGTTGGGGTCGGCAGCTGTGTTGTTGCATAAGGCGTTGGGGAGCCTATATATTGAAATGGATCTTAGGTTCTTGGTTTGCCTGTCTTTCATCTCAAATCAAAGCAATGGGCGACCACAAATCTACTAGCCCCCCGGCAGCTTGGAGGGGAGGCCTCTTTTCTACGTAGGTGCGAAAGCTGCAAAAGATGCAAAAGATGCAAAAAACGACGCAAACGCCATCAAGTTAGCAAGCGCGCGCTTGCGGAATGGTTTGACACATTCATGTGGCATCTGGCCAGCTCCATCGCTTTCCAGGTGACTCTCAAGTCAATGAACCTGCACCAGACATTGTGGGTCCAGCAGCAACCTCTTGGGCATCTTGAGGAATGGAGTCAGATCGTTGAGGACTTTATCCAAAAGTCATCCAAACGCCGGCTCGATGATATGTTTAATGCATTTTCGTTCGAGCTCGTTATCCTCTCAACTTTGATAGCGCCTACAATTGCTACCCGCCTAGTCCTGGTTGTAGATCAGGTGAGAGAACTTTTATGCGTAATACTGAGTATACTTACTGACCTAAAGCTCAAAGCTATCTTATCAACGATACCTGGTTAACCAGTCAGCACCTACGACCCGTCCCGGCCAGGGCCCGCGTCTGGTGAATTTACATGCAAGCGAGCCCAAGTATGTATATAACCTGGAGAGAAGCCACAGAAGCCACGTTTCTGGGTATTTTGTCAATCTCATAGTCCTTGGGGTGGTCAGGATTATGGAGCTTCCTTCAATAGCAGGCTCACCAGCTATTGTGCTCGTTGTTGTGTGCAGCTTGGGGATTGTGTGTAATTAGGCCATGGGCTGAAAGGAACCGTGGGGGAGGGGATCTGCCCCGAAATGGCAAAGGAGAAGCCGCTTAAATTTCGAATGCATGGCCAGCTGGCTCTGTTCCCACAGCCCGCTTGCGTTCTCGATCCCTCGACATGCATAAATATACGGGTAGCTCCCCAGGAGGTCGGCTTATTACTTTCCATTCCCCTCGTTCTTGATAAGCAATTGTTTCCACTTAAGCCCTCTTGTGACTTTATCTACGAATCTTGACCTCTCTGACCGGCACCTTCGAAATTGGGTATCTCATTGCTACGGCGGTATCGGTATCTAAGCAACCTCATCCACTGCAACCTTTGGAGATTCTCGATATGGCTGCCCCCGGAGGCAATATCGGAAATCACGGCGGCGTGGTCCCTCTCAACTCCACATCCAAAGGTTTCGTGGAGACAGCGCTTGATGCTCGCGAACTCCTTGAGAGGTGCTTGGACGGTCGGAATATGCACGTCCCCCGCCATCCTTATAATCATGAGCTCAAAAGCCTCATCAAGAGCGGCTCAATCTTTATCTATGAGCGATCGTCGTCGGGCATTGTGAAATGGAACGATGGTTTACCCTGGACCGAACCTAAACCGGACGAAGAAGGCTTTCTCATATCTAAGCTTCGGGAACCCGATTGCGAACCACATGGCCTTGTCAAAAAATCATGCACGATGTCCTATAACGGAATTAAGCATAGCCTCGTCAGCTACTATATAGAAGATGACGTGAAGAACGGCCTCTTGACTGCCATCAGCAGCCACGAGCAGGCTGTCGAGCCCCGAGAGGAGCTCGTCATTTTAATGGAGGTTGAGGAGGATGCATATGACTTGGCAGTAGCGAGTTGCGGCTTCGATCTCCTCGTTATCGATCGACAACATTGGAATCGAGTTTTGGAAGACCCTGCCACAGCACGTGAGGACATAACATGGGCCCGAGAGACTTTGAACCAGCGTATGAATCCCGTACCGTATGCCAGAGTAGTGTTAACACTTTGAAGTCACCAGCAGGTGTCCAACTTTGTCACAGCTCCGTTCATGGTTATACCATCTTGCCAATGGAGGTGAAATTCTACCCTGGGACACACCTGATGATTACGCTCTTTTCGACAAGTATGAACTCGAACTTTGCAACGAGTATGCCGCCAAGGTGGAGAGAGTGGACCTTCTGTACTCTCAGTTGGTGCGGGGTCAGTAGTGAAACAGGTATGTTAAACATGGCTTTGAAACGGCGTTTATTAACATACTGGAATAGAATGTTGGTTCACAGCCTCAGACAAACCTCGGGGCCCCGGTCCGATTGTAACTGTTGATGACTGAGGACCTTGGAAAGTCACGTGAAAAGGTTTGCGCGCAATAGGTGTAAGGGCCAAGTCTGTGGTCAGTGGCTAGGATGTGGAGAAGACGACAGAGGTCCACGCTACCGCAGTGAAGGCATGAATGCCGAGCTCAAAGCTATATTTCAAGTAGCTACCAACCATCCTCAGCGGCGGGTCTTTACGCCAGTTACCAAGCGGAAGTCTAAAACGCTGCTCATCAATAGAAGTCTTCCTTCGGAGTTTCCATCAGCCTGACTAATCGATTGTCGGGTTTGAGGCTGTCGTCTTCGGAGTAGAGGGTGTTGCTGGATTCTTGGAACCGAACCCACCCGCCTGGCTCAAGATTATCGTAGATCTGCTGAAGTAGCTCGGGCCAATCTTTAATAGAACTAGCTATGTTCCGATTGGATGAGACTGAAAGCCGAGGCAATTGCGTGCCATGCAAGTGAATGTGGATCTAGGGCATGGTCGTTCCTATCTGTGAGGGGATGGTCTGAGATCAATCTTCGCCATCCTAGCATTTTACCGGCATGTGGTTCTGGGTTGTCAGCTACCAACTTCAGGGGCCTGTCACTTTTAAATACACTTCAGGCAGACATGCATAGCTTCATTTCACATCTCTAGGCGAGCTACACTTGCATCCTTCTATCGACGCCACGCAGCAAGCGAGTATGATAGCTCAACCAGAGCGTTGCAATTTCAGGAGCGGTGTGCTTCACCTACGCTGTTGTCACACCAGGCTGTGGGAAACCCTGGTCCTTTGGCATCCTAACTGCATTAGCTACAGATCATTTTTATCTACCGACAGAATGGCGTCGAAGAATTGGCTAGGTTGGGCAAGCCTAGAGATACAACTTGGCATCTGTTCAAAGGCTCGACAGGTACCTACTCTCGTGCATGCATGGACTTTGGCATTGACTGGATGGTTCTCAGCGTCTATGGAAGGGGGTAGTGTAGTTGTCGACGTGGAGGAAGGGCACTCTCGGCGAAGGGGGTTGCGCCTTCGTAGCGGGTTAGCGAGCCATTGGCGGAGAGCAAGGCAGGGCCGAAACTTATTTCTATACCTATTTCTCCATTCCGCGAATGCTCTCCTGGATCATTTGCCGAGTTCAGGGAGCATCAAACGGAGGGCTTTTGAAGCGATGGCTATAACAAGCTGTCCATATCCAAACAGTCGCATTTGAACGGGCTGAGGTCGTAAGTCGGCCGCAATATGATGCAATTCGCTAGGCGGTTCCTTGAAACCGGACATGGTGTCTACGATCCCAGCGTGGCTTTACTGGGGGTTCGGACCTCAACAATTTCCAGTAGAAGATCTCCAACCAGAACCCGGCCTATTAGGGGTCTGTCTGCCACCCTCCCAGGTTTCATGAAACTACTCGGGGTCAAAGATTACGGGCGTAGAGTCACCGTACAACCAAAGAACACTCTGTCCGAACGGCATCGAGATCACCCGAGCATAAAAGTGGCCAACAAGTTCGCACGAAGAAGTCAAAGCGTCGCTACAATCCTCCTTCATTATAGCCAAGTGTTTCAATGTCGCATACGATGGTAGGCGAAGCGGCAAGCTTACGGAAGCCGCCACCAGGAGAGTCCAGTACTAGCTGTCTACTCTGTCGACAACAAAGGGAGGAATATGGTGAAGAAGAGCCTAACTGTGAGATTAATTCTTTTAGTTGCGTGTTGAATATCATACTAATACTTGTATAGGCGACAACTGCAGTCAAATGAAGCTTCAAAGCACCTTCGCTATGGCAGCCCTGGATCTCGTAAACTCGCACAATTTAGTACACAGTGACGGACTGGTTCCGGCTCCATGTGGCGCACAACAAAGCTCCCATGGCACACAACAAAGCTCCCATGGCACACAATCCGCAAACGAAATCCCGCAACCTAACTCGGTGGTAAATACGTGTTTGGTGGCTGATAACATCCCCACAACAGCGTCAACAGTCATGATATCATCTGGCCACGGTGACCCAAACTTCCC
>JAGMUU010000080.1:0-42991 GCA_020744375.1 Dactylonectria estremocensis | reverse complement strand
GGATTGGAAAATGATGCAAAGGTGAGTCAGGGTGTTAGGGGATGGTGGGAGTGTTCTAGTTATGTCAGGAGAATTTTAACTAGCTGGGGATGGTGAATGTGAAGATATTAATAGAAGGGAAATGGACTAGTGGACTACTGGACTACGATTGGATATTGCTACAAATACAGTAGAAGTATAAAGCGTCGACTGGCGAATAAGAAGGAGAGGTAGAAAGTGGACTTGATAGAAGGATGGTGCACGGACATCTAAACCTGGGGGTGAGGGGGTGTTATGAGGAGGTGGAAGGGTGCACGGACACCTACCCCTAGGTTTGGAGGTGGGTCAAAGCCTTAGAAGCGTGGATGGGCTCGAAAAGGGTGTAAATTTACCCGCACCCGCATCGAAGTCGGCCAGTTTACGCTCAGCAATCAGAGTTAGTACTTACTACCTTCTTATCTCCTATATCAGAGGTTAGCACTTATTTACTTTCTATATAACTATTTACTATTTTCATTCTATTATATACTCTTATTAAATTAGCTATTTAATTTTTTATTAAATCTAGTCTCTATATATTTTTATATTATATAGTTTATATATATTAATTATTTACTTTAAGATATAGCCTTTAAATTAGCATTTAATTTAAAACCATTCTATATTTCTATACTTTAATAAAAAATTATAACTTAGAAAACTATTTATATCCTTAATTTAGTCTTTACCTTTTTTTTATATATTTATAATATTAATAATATATACCTTACTCTATAATGTACTTAATAAGTGAGTGCAATAAATAAGTAAGTGCAACACTTATACTATACAGCTAAAAGAGCAAACTTTAAATTTTCTAAAACAGGCTATATAATTTATAAAAATATAAAGAAATTAGTTTTATATATTTAACCAAAAAGAAAACTATATAGTATTTCTTTTAGATTTCTAAAAAATGTCCTTTATATAAATATAGCTAATTGTATAGTGTGAATAAGGTTTTTTTAATTAAGCTTATAAAGAACTTTTTTTTAAAAATCTATAAAAATTTTATATTTAATATTTTATTTATAATAAATCTTATATTAAAGTTTCAGCTATTTTAAGTTTATTTTAAATTTTAGAGAAATTTTTAAAGAAATTAGATTTTAAAGTATAAATACTAAGAAATCCTAAAGTGTTACACTCACTTATTTATTACACTCACTTATTAAGTACATTAGTAGCTTATATATAGAACTTAAACTCCTTAAATATTTTAATTAATAATATTTCAATACTAAAGTCTATTAATACTATATTTATATTAAACTGCCTTTAATAAATATAGTTAAAACCCTCCTTCAAAGTTAAAATTATAAATAAAACCTTAACCCTTTACTTAGTATTTATTCCCCTTTTATCTATTTCTCCTAATCTTTATGCCACTTAAGAATTAGGTCAAATACAGCCATAGCATTTATCATTTCCTGCCCACATATAAGCTTAGCATGCTTACGCCTAAGCCACCCCTAGTAGTCCTCGACCCCTCTAAACTCGCGGCCTGCAAGCTCCTGCATCCAAGCCTAGAGACTTGGGTCTGCCGTGGCAGCCAATGCTAGAGAGATGATGATATACTTCCACCGGCATATACTACCCTTTACGCTATACCCGTCCGGACACAACTGCTGTAACACATAGCAGTAGAAGCAGCTCAGGAACAGTGCCTGCTAATCCCGCCGATAATTAATCTTACTCTAAAAGTCCATATAGCAGTTAAATAACAACGACTCGTCAGTGTTATCACAGGCAACCCATCGGTGCTACGCCTCCTTAACCCCATTAAATATCCAGCAGACTTAATAGCCCAGCTTACCCAGCTCTTCAATCTCCTTAAGTGCCGCCTCCATCTATTGCAGAGCGCGGGACGCCTTCTTCTTATATGCCCGGGATATAATGAGCCCCTGCGAGGCCAGCTCGCTCTTCCGCGCCATCTCATCATGCTTACAGTTATTACATAAGACAGCGTCGGAATCGATCCCCTTGCAGTCCCGCGGATCCCTGTCGAGGCACTGCCTGAGAACCCGGCGCCGGCACCCGTGGGTTCGGACTAGGCTGTTAACCTCGCGTCTCTTGAGGTCTAGGCAGCTATCCTTCTCCACGTCCTCAGCCAGCCAGTCCTTCTCTTCAACGACGATCTAGGCTATGACCCGCTCGCCCGCCCGGCCAGCACGCCCCGCCTCCTGGGCATAGTCGATGATGCTGGCCGGGGCCTCGAGGTGAATCACATGGATGATCTCCGCCACGTCAAGCCCTATGCCTAGCGCGGCCGTGGCCACTATGTACGGCGTTTCGCCGCAGAGCCAGGCCTAGAAGCCGGCTTCTCGCTGCGCTGCGAAGTCCGAGCCGTACTCCTCCGGCCTGCCGTAGTAATAGTGGCATCCGAGCTGCTGAGCTAGCGCCCTACATTTAGCGTAGCTCATGCAGTAGATAACCCCCTTCTCTCCCGGCAACAGGCCTCCTAACCGGGCATCAACGAGCGCCTTAACCTTTATAATTCCGCACCCATTCTAGACCCGGAGTACGCCGTACTAGACCCGGATCCGGTGGCTGGAGGCGCGGATATAGATCGGGTTCCGCAACTGCATAGCCTCCTCGAACGCCAGCTCGCAGAGCGGCGGCAGCATTCCCATAAGGAAGACAAAAGGGCAGCATAGGTTGCGCAGGCACACGAGCGCTCGGAGCTTTCCCCGGTACTCATTGGCTGCGGTGAAGGTGAGGTAGCACTCATCGATGACTACGCGGTCCAGCCGGCCCCAGACAGCCAGGTCAGCGGCCCATTGCAGGAAGTCATCCGTCCCAGCAGCCTCGGCAGACACGATAGTGACCCGGAGCCAGGAGTCGCGTGCCTTGGGCCAGTCCTTGCAATCGAGGCCAGCGTCGATGCAGTAAGTCACTAACTGCTGCTTTAGCTCGGCATATAGTACTACGACGATGGTAACCCCGGCGCCGGTTAGCATCGCAGGCACCATAAAGACCAGGCTCTTGCCGCCGCCTGTCGGCAGGATAGCAACGAGCGGAGTCTCCTTAGCCGCGGCCAGCTGCATAGCCTCTTCTTGCTATGGCGATCGAAACTGGGCGTAGTCGTCGCAGAGGACGGTCCGCAGTGCCCGCAGTACGAGCTAGTCTTCGCCGCTCTCTCCAGCCCCAGCTCCAGCAAGCTTCTCAAGTGGCATAGTTTTGGCTCGCTTCAGCAGGGCAACCTGTGCCTCCTGCCCTTTCGCATCCGCTGCTACACCCTTCCGCTTAAGTGATAGCTCTGAGGGCAGCTACCCAATGCAGCCCAGGAAGGTATACCACTAGCGACTGACCTGCCCAAACACCTCAAGCAATTCAGCTATCAGACGCTTGAGCACGTCGATAGTTACGCCATAATTAGCAGCTATCTGGCCAGTATAGGCAGCCGCTAGGTCGTCCGGAACCTCATAGCGCTCGGCGTCGTCGTCATCATCTGCATCCTCAAAGTCGGCCTTTGCCGCGCCCCGCTGGCGGGCATGCTTCTTGCTGATAGCAATGGCGATATGCCGCTAGTCTTAGAGGGTGATCCTACGGCCCATATAGTATTGAGTCCACCTAGCGATCGCCGCTGACATCCAGCTGCTCTCCTATAGCCCATTTTCGCCATGCCAGACGAAGTCGCTAGGCGGGCACATCTTATCGCACAACGCCCAGCGCTCTGCCTCCCAGCGATCCATAAGCAGTCAGATATAGATCATATACATTACCATAAGCTGCCCAACTCGCGCCATAAGGAAGCGTAGCATAACCTTAGGCGAGTCAAAATGGGCTAGGGATTTATAATACTAGGTGATAAGCACAACCTCTCCATCAATAACGAAAACATTGCGATCCCAGTTAATAGCATTAACTAAGCGCAGTTCCGTAATCTCTTCGCTCCAACTCGGCTAGCCGCTAGTAAAGTGCACGAGGACGAGCAAGAGCTCCTCGAATTTCTTCACCAGTTTTAAATACTTCCGAATACCAGCCCACTTCCATTGCCCCTACTTGTCGAGGTATGTCTGCTTCCGCCGCCTAGCAACGAGGTCTTCGAGCATCACCACCTCCTTCCCGCTAAGGCCGTTGCTATAAACAAAGGACTGGCCCCAGACGGTATGGGTCAAGTCGTCCTCGATAGTGGCAAGCGGGATAGCGAAGCGGGCATCAGCGCCCTCTTTAAACATCAATGAGCCCCATAGCAAGTCCTCTGCATCAGTCATCATCTCTGCGATCATGCTGCAGATATCCTCCATAAGAATCGGCTTGCCCATAAAGTACATAAGCTCCCCATACTTACTCCACGACACCATAAGGCAGCTACCGGTTTCCTAGGCGATCTTCCGGCCATAGAGCAGCAAGCTGAGCATATAACCTATAGGCAAGTAGGTTGCCTTACACAACCAGTCATTCCAAACCTAGGCGAAACGTTCCACCAGACCCACCATGCCGGGCCGTTCCCTAGTGGGGATGGCCCACTCCGCTAGCAATGCTCTCCCCATATATACGAGGCCGGCGAGCACGTATGTAAATAGGTGCGCTGGCCGAAGCTGCCTAGACTCTCCATCGATCCCCAAAACGCCGACGAAATGCCAGAGCGGGCTATCAAAGGGATCCCCGTCGAGGCGCTGCATCCAGAAGCGGGCCAGGACCTGCAGAATCTCCTCTTCTAAGGCCTCATCGTCTAATCGGCTATCGTTAACCAAGTAGCCCCACACCCGCTCAAGACCTATCCTCTACTCACCTATAAACCGGAAACCGTACTCCTTAAGCAGCGTTAGCTCGTCTAGGCGAAGCACGTTTAGGCAGTAGCAGAGGAACCGCTTGTAGTACACCAGGTACCGGTCTATGCTCATCTTCTCCTGCAGCGGCCCGAACGGCCGGCTATAGGCATCTTTGTAGTGAGGGCTGGCTAAGAGGAGCCGGGTTATCAAGGGTATGCTTTTAAGGCCTTCAATACATCGGCTAAAGAAGAGGTGGTCTATGGCAGCCGTCAACCCCCGTAGCTCGTCGTCGTCGCAGCCTGGCATTCGGCTGCAGGCGTAGATCTTGCCTAAGTCTCTCCCGTAGAAGTACGCAAGCCAGCCCGAGCGCTTTAGCCAGTTCGTCGTCTCATGCCTCAGGATCCCATCCGCTAGGACCTTCTGCATCTCCTCCTGCTGGCCCTGCGTATAGGCCCATTGTCCCTTAATATCGGCGACCAGTTGCCGCTCTGCTCTGGCTTTTATCTCCTTCTTCTCAGCAGTCCCTAGGAACTGTCTCTTCTCCTTATCTTTCGCTTCTTCTTCTTCGTCGTCGTCGTCGTCGTCGTCGTCATCGTCGTCTTCTTCTTCTTCTTTCTCTCCTCCTCCTCCTCCTCCTCCTCCTCCTCCTCTTCCGCCCCTTCCGCCCCTTCCTCTATCTGCTATTACTCCCTGCCCCTCCCCTACGTCAGCTCCAGCAGCCGTTACACAGAAGTAATAAATAGCTGATTTAGGCCCGGTAAAGAAGGTTTATATTTGGACACTGGTCTAGAGTTCTAGACAGCTCTTAAGCTGTTTCTTAGCCCTGCTACGCCCTCCAATCCTCTGTTCCTTATGCTCTTTATTCCAGTGCTCCCTCAGCCACTTCCAGCTCGGTGTTGCAAACTCGCAGCGCCTGCAGGCGAAGCCATAATAGATATGCAGGCCTTCGATAGCCGCGATCGGGTTCGCTGGGCCATGCTTAAGGTCCTCAGCCAACGGCGCCCTCAATTCGAGCCTGGCGTAGTAGGAGACTGTCGCATTGCGGTCCTTGCTTTCGACTTCGGGATATCGGTCCCGCAAGTGGCTGTAGAGGTTCAATACTGCATAGCCATAACGCTTATAGATCAGAGACTGGTGTGCTCGGTAGTAGATTAACCAGTCGGTAGCCATAGCCTCATAACCCTCACCTGCCTACTACAGAGACTACGGGATGCCTTATGGTATCTATGAAGCTGCTGCTTCTAGGGGGGTTGGGAGAAACTGAGAGACGTATACTATCATTCGATGCAGCAAAGTAGGGTCATCGAAATTCGAATAAAGTATAGGATGAAAATTCACATACGCACCTAGGGAAGGGAAAAGGGGAGAAAAAGAGAGAGGGGAAAGAAAAAAGCAATAAAATATCATGAATAAGCCACTAAACGCCTCTCCTAAGAAAACCCCTGGGAAGGGGGGACAAGGTGTTGAAGGTACTTTAGTAGGGATTCGTATTGGTGTAAATTAGTAGTTTAGAAGTGGTAGTTTAGGACCCCTGTCGCCGACCCACACTCGAATTTCCAGTTACGCCATTGGTCGCCCCATACAAATGGCGAAATGGTAGTTTGGCCATACTACCAACGGCCTTGCGGTTAGGGTCACCCTATCCCTGACCCAAAGGGTCACCCTATCTCTAGCCGAAGGCTACTGTATTTATGGCCGAAGGCCACAGTATCTTTGGCCGAAGGCCATCCAATCTTAGGCCGAAGGCCTTTAATGGTATATAAATTAATTCTTCTATAGAAGAACTTCTTTAGGGATAGGGTGAGGCATAGGGTGAGGCATAGGGTGAAGCATAGGGTAAGGCATAGGGTGAGGCATAGGGTGAGGCATAGAGTTGATTCTTCTATAGAAGAACTTCTTTAGGGATAGGGTGAGGCATAGGGTTGATTCTTCTATAGAAGAACTTCTTTAGGGATAGAGTGAGGCATAGGGTGAGGCATAGGGTTGATTCTTCTATAGAAGAACTTCTTTAGGGATAGGGTGAGGCATAGGGTGAGGCATAGGGTTGATTCTTCTATAGAAGAACTTCTTTAGGGATAGGGTGAGGCATAGGGTGAGGCATAGGGTTGATTCTTCTATAGAAGAACTTCTTTAGGGATAGGGTGAGGCATAGGGTGAGGCATAGGGTGAGGCATAGGGTAAGGCATAGGGTATAGCATAGGGTGAAGCATAGGGTGGGGCATAAAGTGGAGGATAGGGTGAGGTATAGAGTGAGCGATAGGGTGAGGCATAGGGTGAGGCATAGGGTTAATTCTTCTATAGAAGAACTTCTTTAGGGATAGAGTGAGGCATAGGGTGAGGCATAGAGTTAATTCTTCTATAGAAGAACTTCTTTAGGGATAGAGTGAGGCATAGGGTGGGGGATAGGGTGAGGCATAGGGTGGGGGATAGGGTGAGGCATAGAGTGGGGGATAGGGTGAAGCATAGGGTGGGGGATAGAGTAAGATATAGGGTGGGGAATAAAGTAAAATATAGTATAAAAGATAGATTTAATTCTTCCTATAGCTGGATTTTTAAAAAATTAAATAGAGTTAAAGATAAGAAAGGTAAAGGAAATTAAAAAAAAGATAAAAAGATAAAGAAAGATAAAGAAAGATAAGAAAAACTTAAAAAAAAGAGAAGAAATATAATATATTTACTAGATATTTCTTTTTCTTTTTTCTACCTCTCTATCCTCTTAACCTTTACTTCCTTACCTCTTTACCTCCTTACCTCTCTATCTTCTTAACCTTTACTTCCTCACCTCTTTATCTCTCCCTCTTTTACTTCCTTACCTCTTTACCTTTTTATCTATTTTTTCCTCACTTCCTTACCTCTCTATCTTTTATTTCCTTATTTCTTTACCTCTCCATTTTCTATTTCTCTACCTCTTTACCTATCTATCTATTTTTTTTATCTTTTTTCCCTTTCTTATTTTTTTCTATCTTTCTTACCCTAGGGTTCCCACCCTATCCCTCCTACCCTAACCCTCTTACTCTTCCTACCCTAACCCTCCTACCCTTCCTACCCTAACCCCCCTACCCTTTCTACCCTATCCCTTCTACCCTTTTTACTTTATATCCCTTCTATCTTTTCCTACCTCTCTAGATATGTCTACAAGCGGCTGCCCCTCCTGTGGGAGCTTCTATGCAGATATGCTAGACCATATTAGGAAAAAACACCCCCAAGACTCCTATTCCAACCTCCAGCTCCAGCCTTTTAACCTCATAAGCTGTCCCTCTTGCCAGACGGCTTGTAGAGGCATCCATGGAGTTAAGACACATCAAGCGAAGGTCCATGGAATAGCTGGGACATCCAATGTCTCGACCCTTCCTAGGCTTAGGTCCCAACAGCTCAGCCAACAGCCCAGCCAACAGCTCAGCCAACGCCAACAGCCCGGATGGCTAAGCGGGCTACTTACTCAGCAACCCACCCCACAGCCTAGGATACCTACTCTACACTTCTCTCAGCCAGCAGCTAGCCTAGCCCCTCTAGGAGCTAGGAAACGCCCAGCAGCTAGCCCACCACTTAGAGCCCGACCAACTACTAGACCTCGGGTTAGGGTACCGTCCTCTAGCTCCCAGGCCTCTAGCCCTGGGCTTGGACCGCAGTCCCCCAGCCCCCCCAACCCTCAGACCTTCCAGCAGCCTAGATCCCGCTCTCTATCTCTAGACTCTCTTCCCCCTTTACAAGACCTATTACAAAGAGGAAGGAAAGGAAAGGGAAAGAGGGATCTAGAAACCACTCTCTCCTCTAGCTTGCCTAGTAGCCCAGCTGCTAGCCCAGCTGCCAGTCCAGCCGCCAGCCCAGCCGCCAGCCCAGCCGCCAGCCCAGCCGCCAGCCCAGCCGCCAGCCCAGCCGCCAGCCCAGCCGCCAGCCCAGCCGCCAGCCCAGCCGCCAGCCCAGCTGCTAGCCCAGCTGCTAGCCCTACCCTCAGCCCATCTCTCAGCCAAGCAAGTATAGAAGACCTGCTTCAGAACCAGCTCACCCTAGAGGCAGCCTCTAAAACAGCCCCCCCGCCTACTCTAGAGGAATTACACAACCAAGCTACTAGACCTATCCTAGCTAAGGAAGAGGTCCAGCAGCTAATAGCCTATTCAAAAGTCCCAATACCAGAGAAAAGGCTCCATGCTAGGCAGGCCGCTATTTTTACCAATACAGCAATGAAGATAGCAGAGGATTTTCTTCAGAAGCCAACGGAAAAGTCCCTCCTACACTTCCTACTTCTTCCTAGGGTCCTAGGCCTAGCCCTTGAAAAAGGGAAGCTAGGGCCCACCCTCCACGCCTTCCCTCAAACCTACCCTGCTATTCCTAGCAGCTATACCCAAGAGCAGCCCTCTCTCCCTAGCTTGAGAAGCCCTATAGAACAGGCATCTAAGTGGCTGGAGAAGGGATTTATTGGAAGGGCAGCAAGGGCTATCTATGAATCAGCTCCCCTTGCCCCAGATAATAAAGACACAAGGGCCCTCTTCCAAAATAAACACCCTATAGGTCCAGACAACCCCTTCAAAGGGGCCAGACCTAGCCCAGGACAACCCATCAAGCAAGAAGCTATCCTCCAAGCCCTCAAATCCATCCATAAGGAAAAGGCCCCCGGCCTCTCTGGATGGACGCGGCCCTTGCTAGACCTAGCCTGTCGAGAACCTAAGGTCATTGCCTTCCTAGCCCTCCTAGCCAATATGATTAGGCTAGGAACAGCCCCAGGATCGGACCTGCTATGTGCAGCTAGGCTGATCGGGCTGGAAAAGGACGATGGAGGGATCAGACCTATAGCTATAGGGGATATGGTCTACAGGCTAGCTATGAAGGCTATCCTTACTAGCCAATTCCAGCAGTCAATGCTTCTTCCTAACCAGCTAGGGGTCCAGAGCCCGGGAGGGGTTGAGCCAGCGATCTTTATGATGGAAGAAGCCATTTCCGGCTCCAACTTCCACAAATACAGATCTCTAGCTACCCTAGACCTCACCAACGCCTTTAACTCCATCGACCGAGCTAGTATAGCAGCAGCTATAGCTAGCTATGCCCCAACCTTCTACCGAGCAGCTAGATGGGCATACAATAGCCCCTCTCTACTTATTACCTCCAAGGGACACACACTCGCCTCAGCACAGGGCGTAAGACAGGGAGACCCTTTCGGACCCTTTCTATTTTCTCTAGCTATCCGACCTACTCTAGAGGCCTTAATTCAGAAGCTTCCAGGCGCTACTATTGTCGCTTACTTAGATGATATCTTCATCTTAAGTAAGAAGGACCTTAGCAGCTTTAGCAGCTTAGCTGCAGCTACAGAGGTCTTCCAGCACTCTCCACTTACCTTAAATACTAGGAAAAGTAAGGAAGCTAGCTTGGAAGACCTTAGACAGTCAGGCCTGCCTACTCTAGGGACCCTACTAGGGCCTAGAGAAGCTAGAAGAGCCTTTCTAGCTAAGAAGACCACTCTTCTAAAAAGGACTCTAAAAGAGCTACCTAGCCTTCCTAAGCAATATGCTCTCCTTCTGCTAAAAGGCAGTATCCACCTTCTATTAAGACACCTTCTTAGACAGCTGGATTCAACAGGCCTAGCAGACCTATGGGAGAGTGTAGACGCAGCTATCCATAAGGCTATCCAAGGCCTAGCAGCCAGGGACCGGGGAGACCCTCCTCCCACTCTAAACCCCAACCTTATAGCTATTCCAGCTAGAGTAGGAGGCCTGGGAATTCCTATCCATAAGGATATAGCAAAGGATATCTATTAAGCAGCAAGAGAAGCCTCCCTTACTCAGATTCTGCTAGTAGATCCAGCTTTTCCTAGGAATCTAGCTACCTCTAGCCTAACTCCAGCTCAAGCTACGCCCCTACTGTCAGCTCAAGAGGTCCTAGTTGTGGATGCAACTAGAAGGCTAGAAAAGCTACGATCCCTAGCCCCTAGCTTCCAAAGAGCCCTCTTGGAAAACAGCAGCTACCTCGGCCGTAGGTGGCTGCAAGTCCTGCCCACTAAAAAACCCTTCATTTTGCCAGACTCTGCAGCTACTGAAGCCCTAAGGAACAGGCTTCTGCTACCTTCAAGACCTCTAGCTAGCCTCTGCAGCTACTGTGGCAGCCCTACAGATATCAACCACGAAGATACCTGTAAGCAGGCTGCTAGAAGATGGATCCAACGCCATAACCAGATCAAATATGCCTTTAAAAACGCCCTCTCTTGCAATTCTGATCTGGAAATGGAGCTGGAACCAGCTATCGATCCAACAGCTAGTCTCAGAGCCGACTTTTCTATCCTCCTAGGGGGCAGCCGGACCTACTACGACATCCAGATAGTAGCTATCAATGCAGACTCCGCAGAGGAAGACGCCTACCAGACCCTAGCAAAAGCAGCAGCAAAGAAGCGGGCTAAATACGCCTCTTTAGGACCCTATTTTCAACCCCTTATCTTCTCAGCAGGCGGACTGCTAGATAAGGACTCAGCACAAGCCTATAAAGCCCTCCAGGGTCTAGTAGGCCCAATAGGCTCCTATCAGCTAGATACCTCTATTGGACTAGTCCTCACTAAGACTAGAGCTCAGTTAGCAGCTTTAATAGCTACTAGACCAGCTAAAACTGCTAATACTAGCAGGTATCAGCAGAGGCCTACTCTTTTTAAATAACCCTTCTATTTCTCCCTTTTCTTTACTCCCTTTTATTATTCTTTATTAACTCTAGCTTTTTTCTTTACTTTTTCTCTTTACTTTAACCTCTTCTTTACTTAACCTACCTTTATTTCACTTTTTCTCTTTCCTTTCTTTACTTCTTTATTACTATTTCCTTCTATCCTTTATTTTTCTATTATTATTACCTCTTTCCTTTCCTTCCTTTTTTTTTTTTTTTATTAATATTCTCTTTTCTTTCCTTTATTTTTCTACTATTATTACCTCCGTTTTTCCTTTCTTTTCTTACTAGTATTTTCCTTTTTTTTTTATTTTCCTACTATTACTTCCTTCTTTTCTTTATTTTCTTATTATTTTCCTTCTCTTTTTCTATTTCTTATTTTTCTTTTAAGAGGATATTTCTATATTTAAATTGGAAAAAAGCAACTTAGCACCTTAGCTTTATATAGTAAATATACCTAACCCTTAAACCCTATCTATATTTATTAGATTAACTGTAGCCACTATATAAAAGTGCTATAGAAGCAGCTATTATATTATATTTAAGTTAAAAGTATCTAATAGCTAGGTAGCATTTAGATAGCTTAAGGTTGTTTATAAAGTTTCTTTTTAGTTGTAGTTCTAGGGACTGAAGTAGGTAATAAAATTCCTCTTAGCTATTTGCTAATTGAAATTTCTAATAGCAGTTATAATACTGAACTTTACTTCATCAGCTATATAGAAGTAGATGAATTAAGTAAGCTAGTCTTTCTTAAGAATCTTTTTAACTTATATATTAATTATAAATGCATTAATATATATAGTGATATTAGTTCTATTAAACTTATGCCTCAGGCCAGAAGATCGAGGCTGTAATTATAAGTAAATGTAATCTACTACTTATAAGATATCTATATTAGAGAGTATAGGTATTTCCGGAGTTGTAACTACTAGTATAGGCGTTAGTAGATTTATGGCAGTGTCTGCTAATACTTCTGAGGAGGATAGTAGTTTTTAAACTCGCCTTCTCTTATGTATGCTTCTAAGCTAAATTAAACAACCTAGCGAAGGCAATTATCTTAGAAGCAGTTAATTAACTGGTTTAGGTATTTGCATATATGTAGAAGGTTTAAATGAAATGGAATTACTAATATCACTTATTTCATATAGCGAGTCCTATTATATAAAAGAGAATAATATACCTACATACCTTAGGGATGCAACTGCTATAACTAGCCTCATTTATATTAATAGCTATATAACTAAGAGCATAATAAAAACTAGTATATAGCTAGGAAGCTATATTAATTTAAGTAGTTAAGTTCTATTAATATTAATGCCTTTATAGCGGATTATTAAGAGGGAATAACTTAGCTTTATCTAATTAACTAGTTGAAATGGTCTGGATTCAGTCTAGGCCTTAACCTAAGGGTCTCTTCAATCCTTTCTACTTATCTTTACTTTTGCCAATCCCTTTATTAGCTCCCTTAGTATATCATTAGTATTATAAAGTATATTAGAAAATGTATAATAGAAATCTATCTTAAATTAGTAAGATAAATAAGCAAATAATAAAATTAGTATTTCTACCGCTAGCTAGATTAATTAATCTAATTAATAACACTATATATTCTTTAGGAGGATACTGAGCGAGGTTATTTTTCGAAGTTAAATAAATGCCTCCGTAGAAACTGCCCTTTAGTCCCTTCTTCTCACTTAGTTACTTACCTCAACGTTTGAGATAGTCTTTATGATAGCTTAGAAGTGCCACTGCTCGTCCAATTGATTAATCAATTGCTGAGATTAATTAATTAACTGTATTAGCAGCTTATTGCCCCACTGTAACCTCCAAATATGTTAGGCAGGGGGATAAGCAAAACCACCACCTGAAGTGACTGGACGTGAGGTTATGTAAGAGGTAAAGAGAGGAAGGAGGGCAGATAAAGTCAGCAAAACAAATCATCAAAATTGGCTAATTGGGTCGCAATGAGGCATCTGACAAGAAAACAAAGTAGGTATATCAATTGATCAAATTAAGACAAATCCAATGACATCAAAATCATCATAATAGAGTCAGTAAATTAGGAGTAAAGAAGGTGTTTTTTCTCTGTCTAAGTCTGAGTGGTCTCCAGCATTTTATATCAGGTGGCTAATCCGGCTGCAGCCGGCTCCTTCCTAGCTAGGCAATCAAAATCGGGGCATCATTAACCCAACCAATTAAGATCCTCCCGAGGTATAGCCGCAGGCCCTCAGCCCCGACATAATAGCAAGTGGGGCGCTAGCTAATGTACTAACGGTTCTACTATAGCAGTTATATATAGCGGTTAGTGCGCTAACTGTAGCAGTTGCATACTGCTATATATGCTGGCTGATGCACTGACGGATTAACTGTAGCAGTTGCAGACAGCGGTTAGTGCGCTAACTGTAGCAGTTACATACTGCTATATATGCTAGCTGAT
This sequence comes from Dactylonectria estremocensis, assembly GCA_020744375.1. Classification (NCBI taxonomy): domain Eukaryota; kingdom Fungi; phylum Ascomycota; class Sordariomycetes; order Hypocreales; family Nectriaceae; genus Dactylonectria; species Dactylonectria estremocensis. Next base: position 29,182 of record JAGMUU010000080.1, on the reverse strand, counting down.
ATATTAATAGGTTGACTATAGCAGTTGCAGATAGCGGTTGGTGCGCTAACTGTAGTAGTTACATACTGCTATATATGCTAGCTGATATACTGATGGATTAACTATAGTGGTCGCATACTGCTATATGTAGTAGCTAATCCACTGGCGATTTAACTGTAGCAGTTACATATAGCGAGTGGTGCACTAGTTAATCTACTGATGGGCTGACTGTTGCACTTATATACAGCTATATATGCTAGCTAATGCACTAACAATTTGACTGTAGCAGTTGCATACTGCTATATATAGTGGCCAATCCACTGGCGATTTAACTACAGCGGTTACATATAGCGAGTAGTGCGCTAGCTAATCCACTGACAATTTAACTATAGCGGTTGCAGATAGTGAATGATGCACTAGTTAATGCACTAAAGGTCCGCTATAGCGGGTGATGCATTAGCTGATATACTAATAATTTAACTATAGCAGTCACATACTGCTATATATGCTAGCTAATATACTAACAGTCCGCTATAGCAGGTAATGCACTAGCTAATGCATTGACAATTTAATTATAGCAGTTATATATAGCGAGCGGTGCGCTAGCTAATGCACTAACGATTTAACTATAGCAGTTATATATAGCGAGTGATGCACTAGCTAATCTACTGATAATTTAACTATAGCAGTTACATACTGCTATATATACTAGCTAATATATTAGCAATTTAACTATAGCCATTACATATAGTAGTTAATGCACTAGCTGATATACTGATAATTTAACTATAGAGGTTATATATAGCGAATAATGCACTAGCTAATTTACTAATAGGTTGACTAATGTACTTAATAAGCGAGTGCAATAAATAAGTGAGTGCAACACTTTAGGATTTCTTAGTATTTATACTTTAAAATCTAATTTCTTTAAAAATTTCTCTAAAATTTAAAATAGACTTAAAATAGCTGCAACTTTAATATAAGATTTATTATAAATAAAATATTAAATATAAACTTTTTATAGATTTTTAAAAAAAGTTCTTTATAAGCTTAATTAAAAAAACCTTATTTGCACTGTATAATTAGCTATATTTATATAAAGGACCTTTTTTAAAAGTCTAAAAGAAATACTATATAGTTTTCTTTTTAGTTAAATATATAAAACTAATTTCTTTATATTTTTATACATTATATAGCCTGTTTTAGAAAATTTAAAGTTTGCTCTTTTAGCTGTATAGTATAAGTGTTGCACTCACTTATTTATTGCACTCGCTTATTAAGTACGTTATAAGTTCTAAAGCTATAGTATTTATAGAGTGAGAGACGATAGGATAAGCCGGCTAAACTACTCCATTTTATGCGAATTAGAACATTTGTATTATACAACACTTATTTAGACAGAGCAAGGTGATCAAGTTTTCCTTGCTCTCTCAATTCCCCCAGCCAAAGTTTTGCATTCCTATACCCAAGCTCTTGCGCTTCATCAATCCTACCCATAGCAAATGCCCCAATATGCCCAACAGGAGGTTTGTTATAGAAACACTCAGGCGTCTCCTTGATGGCCCGGAGCTCGTTCATGTTGGTGGAAAAGGACAGGAGGTTGATAATTCGCGGCAGTGTGAGAGTACCGCCCTTATTTGTATAGGCCAGTATGTCTGCCTCAGATGCCGCCGTTTGGTCGTGAAGGTTACTCTCGGTTCTTCGTCGATGACGGCAACACTGGAAGAGTAACTGCATCGCCAGTCGCCAACCTGATACCGATCGTGTCAGCCTTTGCGCAGGCGGAACCGGTTTTTCTGAGACGTCAAAAGCGAAGACAACCTCAGCGCCCAAGGCCAGCGCGGGAAAGACTGGTACGTTGGCTGAGAAACACCCGTCGACGAGAAGGTCTCCGTGATTGTCCATGGCGAAGGGCGGGAACACGCCTGGCACCCCCATTGAGGCGCGAACCATTTGCCATAGCGACTTGCCCTGAGGATACATGATATGCGACTGGCATCCGTTGGAGATGTTTGTGACGTTGCAGTAGAAGGTCAGCCGTGGGTCACTCGAGGCAAGCCTCTCTCCAATGGCTGCCGCCACCATGTTGGACATGTGTGCGCCGGATGTCGCTGCGAGCACGGGAGGTGTAGTGTCAGATAGATAATGCCACCATCGCGATTTCTCACTGAAACGCTTGGCCGCTTGATACGCACGGCTTTGTGACATTGCCGTTGCATACAGGGCCCCAACGAAGGCACCCATCGAGGTGCCTCCAATGATGTCTATCGGGATTCCTCCTTCTTCAAAGGCCTTGATTGCGCCCAGGTGTGCAAAGCCCCTGGCGCCGCCACCTCCAAAAACTACCGCAATAGCTCGTCCGCATAGGCGACGCACCAGTCGCTCAAAGTCTTTTGTTGCAGAGAGCTTGCTGGTGCGAACTCGCATAATGGGGGAGCCTTCGCGAATCCATGCCCGGTTCTGGTACAGGTTAGAACAAGTCAATTTGTACGTTGTTGAGTGTAGGGTCAGTTATCTTCGCTCACCTCAATCCATGATTTTGTTACTGGCGTAGGATCAGGCGTATCCTCGTCGCTCTCGATCAGTACCAACATTTTCTGGGCCATGGAACCGGATTTTTCGAAACGCATCTCAACGGGACCAACGGTAGGGTCACTGTCGTCTAGCCCAACTAGTATGATGCAATCTGCCTGGAAGCGCGTTAGGTCCTCGTTCTCATCTGAGTATTCATCGATGATTCAAGGTCGCATTTTGCTTACATTTGCGATACAGATATCACCCCATGTCGAATCCACCGAGTGATCGACTATGAGGATGGAAAGCTCGACATTTTCTTGCAGGTGCGCCAGGTAGTCTTCGAGCTGTATGTTACCGGCATTGCTGAAGACAGACTTGCCAATCGAGTCGATGATGAGCTCAGATCGGACCTTCATGATCTCGTCAGACGAGTATATGCCAACGTTGACCAGTGCGATGGAGAGTAGAGAAACAAATCTGTCGACAGGGACTTCAGCAGAGAGAGGTAAGACGGCAATAGTTCTGAACCGTCCAGATCGAGCGTCCGCATGTAGTGATTTGCCTCCTCGAATAATATCCGGGGCCCTGCGTAAAACAGTGTCCCAAATGCTGAACGCAAGCGAAGGGTAACAGTTTACGAGGGCTTGGTAAGATGACTTTTGCAGTCGCACAATCTCCGAACGCCTCGTTGCCAGCACCGCTCCCTGTCGACGGTTGCGGGTATAGAGATCCAGCGCGCCGAAGCTGTTTCCAGGCCCGACCTCTTTGACTCGTTTCTCGTCGCTTCCTGGTATGTCCTCGATTGTTCTCACTCGGCCTCGAAACACGAAGAATATGGAGTCGCTAGGGGGAAATTCAGTCAAAACACATTCGGAAAATGGGGGTGAGAAAAAAACCTGATGGCCTCTTTATGTACAACTTACCTTGGATCTCCTTTTCTGTATATCTCCTGGCCTGGATTAAACGTCGACCAATCCAAAGCAAAATCAGTCAACGACAAAATCGGTGGTAACACCTGTAGCATTCGGCGTGCCATCGTGAGGAGGACACCAGGACACTTCTCAACAAGTCGGAGTACAAAGGCACGAGGCAAGAAACCGACGGTACATGGAGTCGTCGCCCTAAAAGTGAACATGGAACGGTTATTCGTGACCATGCAGCTGTAGCCGATTAGGCTTGATTGGCCCAATGTGAAAGCAACGTGTGGTTCCTGGTCCTTCGTGTTAGGTATCTCATCTTAATTGTGGTAAGACATTTACCGTATGATCGGTTAGTGTCAAACTTACGTCCGTAGATGGGTCCTTTTCATTCTCCTTAGATCGCTCACCACTGGAATACAGGGCGTCGATCTGTCCCCTGACCACCACAAAGAAGCCAGGGTATCGCTCATTCTCGTGGGCTAGGGAGGCATTTGCTTCAAATGACAATATTTTCACATTGGAAATAGTGTCTGATATTACAGACGAAGCATTTCCATGGCCCGTCAAATCTGATGAATCCAAGTCGAGGAGTCGGCACAAAGTCTGGGCGACATACGTCTTCTTTGCTAGAATATCATCTGGTTCATCGAGTGAGTGCAGCAAAAACACCTTCTCCTTTCTCTCAGTGTGTGATATGGCGCTGGGCGAAAAGCAGAAGAAATTGTTTGCCGTAGCGTCGTCGGACACTGGTTTGAGAGTGGCGACAGTCTGCAGCCTGAGAAAGCTTCGACGCCGGCGCGGTACCAGGCCCAGATTCGGAACGTCCAAAAGATGGGCTGAATCTGGCTTTGGGTCCGCGTTGGCCAAACCAGTGTCATGAATCCGACGTGATTCATTGCTAATGTTGGCCACCTGCAATCTGGGGGCAGAATGTTGGCTCCAGTTGGGAGGTTGACTCATGCCCGTGAAAGCGTTGACAGGTCCAGATAAGTCCGAAGAGGTCTTTGCTGTTCTTCCGATTATTGGGTTAGAGTTGACTAGCTTGTTGAGCTGAGTTTCGCATCGTAGAACCTCATTGTGCAGGGAAAAGTGTGACTGGGCATATCGAAAAGCAACGAAGTAGATCTTCTTCATCAAGGCTTGAACCACAGGCCCAAGGACATCTTCTGATACAAGTTTATCCTCGGGGTCATTGAGAGGGACTACACAGAGTGTAGCGGCCGTGGAGGTACGGAACCCAACTTGAGCGCCCGCAATATTGGTGTACGGTTCGTGACCAGCAGCGTCGGTTCCCAGGACTGCAGACAGTAGCTGAGACGTTGAATTGAGGAAGCCTCCTGAGTTGATAACCTTGAAGGTTTCGGGAGACCTGGTACTGTTTCCAAGTCCAGATTCTGGCTCTATATTGAACCGGTGGTGTGCAAGTCCAGAGACAGTGACCGTGATGTTGCCTTGGGCGACAAGGATAAGAGAGAGCGGGAACTCATCCCATGGTTTGAAACTTCGGCCTGTTCACATTTCAGCACAATGTTTTAGACATCCGTTGTAGAGTAATGCATGCATGATCACTCACCACTTGCAATATTCACCGTTTTTGCGCCAAGGTAGAGGCGAGCCAGAGTTGAGTCTTCAACATAGCGAAGTGCTTCGCAATAGCGAAGCTGGTCGGGGATATTGTAATCGTCCATGGTGGTGGTTTTAATTTGGTTTCTGAAAAGTTTGTAGATGTTCTGGGCCGCCTTTTATGCGGGAGCGCGTCAAGATCGCCGGAGACAAGATTGGCTTCGCCTTAAACAATTTTACGCGAGGGCGTTGGTTTGGGCTGGGAGGGGCTGACAGGAACAACAAACCCACAACACGACTACCAGGTTCACTCGGACCCCTTGGTGCGTTTCTAGTTGTTCCGAGGCAAGCTGAATGTGCCACCAGGTGACTAAAAGGTCAAGGTGTCAAGGGCTGAGCGCGGGCTGACTGCCGCGCGATTAACCCCATGCTCCCCATAGGCTAGATTCGGTGAAACCGATGCTGGCGCCGGGCTTCATGTCCACTGACAAAGGGTCATCGTTTGATTACGTAGGTACCTATTTTTGGCCCTGGGCTGGTTCAATGGTATCTTGATCTGAGGGTCTCCATCTGACGGAATGCAGTCCTTCCGTTGCTGTTTTGAAGCGGGCTGAGTACGACACGGTGGACAGCGTAAGCCTAGGTCGCTTGTTTTGATGCCAGGGGCTTGGGAGTCTGCGAGGAGAGTCATTGTGAGGCACGGAGTACCTTATATATTGATCATTTCACCCGTCTGCTGTGGGATATAGAGCATCTTTCCACACATTTTATCGCGCGCTCCGATACAAGACACACTTCAGAATGGCGTATAGATCCCAAGATTCAATTTATCACGTCTCATACAATCCAATCGATGTTGGAGCAAATTTCTCGCCGCCCCGCCCTGTCTCTCCAGAGTCGCCTAGGGGAGGTTCTGAAGACCTGGCTGTGAGAAGCCATCCGTTTTCACACCTCGATACCCCTGGCTTTGCCAGTCCGAGCCCGTCCATCCACAAGTTCCAATCAAGTTTCCAAGAAGACGACGAAGCACATCTTTCGGTGAGAGTGCTCAGTCATGTTGATTCAGACTACGACGGCCAACGCCTCATTGGCTCTGATATGCCGGGCTTGAAGCCGCATTTTGGCAAGGCTGAGCAGTTGCACATCCAGACAACGCCACTACTCCAATCTCGAAAACGTCTGATTGTGTTTGTTGGTCTTGCGCTCTCCTGGTTAGCAGTGAGTATTACCTGTCCCATTCTCGTCCGGCGACGGTGCAGTCCATAACATGATAATCCATAGCGAGGAGCTGAAGACACTATAATAAGTTCGTTAAACCTCTACCCATGTCTTTTTTCCTCCTTCCTCATTCCCAATCGGAAACTGATGGTCCCAATGCTGAACAGCAACAATCGCACCAAGCCTGGCCGAAAAGTTCGACGCCGTCGAGTTAATTGGCTGGTTCCACGCCGCATACCTCTTCCCGCAGGCTACGTTGGCCATCGGTTTCGGAAAGCTATCTACCGTTGTCCAGATATGTTCGTATGGTGCCGGATGGTCGATTGTTGCAGTTGGTGAGTCCATGAGATTGCCAGTCGAGAGGGTTCTTCCAAAGGTCACCATGCTAACATGAGCGTCTGCCTCGTCATATTACCAGCCGGGACTGTGATTTGTATTGCTGCCCCCACTGCCGAGACCTTCATCGTCGGCCGTGCCTTGGCTGGGCTGGGCATGGCAGCCTTGGTGCCCCTGGCGGCAACGATGCTGGGCGACATTACGACGCCGAATGAACGGCCCGTTTACTTTGCGCTCATTGTCGGCTTGGAAGTTCTGAGTCTCGCGATAGGCTCCCTTTTGGGCGGCGCCCTAGACACCGCCGGCGACTACCGCTGGGGCTTTGCAGTGACTCTCGTCATCAAGCTCCTAGCTTTTGTGTTTGCGTTCCCTTTCTACGAACAAATACCGCGACCGGGAATGCATCTTCCCATCAAGAAGCAAATTCGTCAGTTTGATCTTGTCGGGTTTGTGGTTCTCTTCATGGCCTTCTTGATGACTCTTTTGGCTCCCCAGATGGCATCCGAATTTGATGGCGGTTGGGGCTCGTCGTCAACCATCATTTGCTTGGTGTCGGCCGTCGCACTGTTTGGACTTTTCGTAATGCAGCAGTGGCTACATCATGACCCAGAACATCGCTTTCTGCCTGAAGGGATTTTCAGTCGAGATGTTACGCTGATTCTGGTCATGGGTTTCTTCGTCGTATTCGCGATGTACACCACAGTATCTTTCCTCTCCATCTTTTATCAGGTTCGTTTCAAACCGGCTCTAGTCATATCCGACCTAACACTGCCTTGCAGGTGGTCCATGGCAGGACATCTTTCCAAGCCTCAGTGGCGCTGCTCGGGTATCTCCTCCCCGTTGGAGTGTTCAGTCTCATCACCGCCGCGGCGCTAAAGTTCACACCCTGGGCTAATCCTATCATCTTGGTCGGGACTGGTTTGGCCACGTTGGGGACATTCCTACTCACGACGCCAAACCAGAATTCGCCAATAGCGCAGGTGGCATGGTTGTCATCGATCGCTGGCGCAGGCTTCGGCAGCGCGCAGACGTTGGGCATCGTTTTCAGCCAACAATGGGTCTCCGATTCCGCTCTCCAGCCGCTTATGGTATCGGTGGCTCTGACTGTGCAGCTCTTTGGCGGTTCACTCGGCCTCGTGATAGGGTCTACCTTGCTTAACAACCAAATCGGCTCTCGCTTGCAGGAAGCGTTCCCACAACTCTCGCAGGAAATGCGGAACCGAATCTTGGATCAGATGTCACATGCTGGGCGTGGAAATGATGTGCCGAGTGAGATCATCAAGGAGCTGCCCGCCATTGCGGCAAAGTCGACCAAGGCTGTCTTCTTCATGGCTGGGACAGCAGCCGGCATCTCGGTTCTTGCTGCCCTGTGCCTCAGATGGCATCGGTCAAGACACTAGCAAGGGTCGGGGAAGAGACACTGATTGGATGCAAAGCTGCTCGTATTGGTGGACCAATCATCACTCAGGCTGAGGCTTGCATTTGAACGACAAACAAGGATTATCTCAGACGCATTATTTTAAGGCTTACATGGGGGATCGGATCCATTTCACGGCGCTTCGTCATAAGCCTATTCTAGATCTTCGTTTATTGGTAAACAGGAAACTTATTATTATGATGCCCACAACAAATTTCTGACACGATGGTTTGAAGGAGATGGATGGACCTCGGCGTTATTTTATTACGAGGCTGGGTTAAGCCTTCATGGTGATTGGCTCGCTATTACGACCAAACTGTGACCAATCAACATTGCCTGGGCAATCCCACTTTCGCGTAGGTCTTGGTAGATTTTTTATCACAACTGTTGGATTGACCCTCGGGTGGAGGAATAAGGCCCGGATAAGAACAACCCTCTGATACATCAATATCCTGTCTTAGTCATAGGGTGTGAGATTGACCCAAAAACCCCTCACACAAGAAGAGGGGCCGGGGGAACAAGCAACATCATCAGACATCAATATCATCACCTTTTGGCTCCACTGCATTGATCCCTATTTGCCTGATTGAATAGCCCGTATCGGATCCAACAACAACCATAATGAGCAGGGTTCTTCAAAAGCTCAAATGCTGACGGGGTAGGTGAGACCTAAATGCCCCCCAAGCTCGCAGATGGAGGTGCCGTTAGTCAACCCGTCACCACATCCGGGCCGAATCATCCTCTGCATAAGAAAGAAACGGCCCTATTTTCGGTTCCGCTTAAGAAGAATCAAGTACGATACATCTTTGTGAGTGCATACAGCAGGTATAAATTTAGAATCTCGCTCAGGCACATATGGAATCTTGTTGCTGACTGGGTTCGTATCGCTTTGGTCATATCATGAGGTCTGGTTGAACTGATAATTCTGTTGTGATAAGCAAAACGAACCATCCAGCATTTACTAACAGGCTGTCCGCTCCATCAAAGGCGAGTTGCTGCTGTCACAAAGTAAAAAAAAAACACAGTTCATCCAGCATTTATCACTGATAAACTCACTGTCTAGTTCTTCTAACGTCTGTTTATATGTATAGTCGAGTCGTAGAATACTCTAGAGCTTCCTGTTCTTCCTTCATCTATAAACTAGTGTCTTGTTCATTGTTCAAGCTGTATCCTCGTGTGTCGAGGGGGAACTAGCACTACTCCCGCTCCCCCACCTCATGGGGCCGGATTCATTGAGATCATTTTCTACAAACCTGCAATCCTGAAATGTCGGGTATAGCTTATTGAGAAACAGGTCGTCGCAATGATATAGGTCTCAAGTAGTGGGTGAATTGCACCAGTGGTCTCCTTAACATGGTACAACGGAATTCGTCTCGATCAGGACAATGTGACTGCCCGAATGTTAGAATAGCCGAGGGGAAACTTCCGGGAATAGAAAGTAGGCAACGTGAGTGTCAATGATGCAATGGAGTCAATGATGCAATGGAATGGGCGGCGACCGACGAATCTAAAGTCGCGATCCAGGTGGAAAAAGTTCTATCCATCCATTCATCCACTTGACGCATAAATACGGGTTCATCCTCTTCAATTCAACGCCCATCAATTCAATGTAGAGATGTGGTGGTTCACATTAACTCCACGGGCCATTTGATGAGTAAGCTGTCCGTGCAACTCAATGCGACGCCAAATGATGGAATTGAATCAATCGTCATGTCAGCACCTGTTTGCTGACTCAGGTGGTCAGAACTTACGGGAGCGCCTAGGTTCGCGGGGCCTGTGACTTTAGAACCCGCGGGGTCCCGCGGAAATGACTAAATACAGTGTTTTTATGCTGCTGAGCTTCAGCGCTTATGCACTGTACTCAGTGATTTACGCCTTATTTTCATCATCCTTCAGAGGGCTAGTAAGATTATTACGCGCATATCCAGCCACTCCGGCCTCAACATAATAATCCTTAGTTAACTCTAATAAAATATTAATTTGATAATCATCTCTTACCTGCAACCATGCTTTTATATGCTGAATCTAGTCCTTTTGGCATAGAGCTGGCCGATCTATATCTTTTTGAGCCTTGCTACAAACGGCATTCACAAGTGAAATAACTTGCATATAGTTTGAGTTTCGATAAACCTCTGCAAAATGTAGCCGGTCTGTGGCCATCTGACTTCAAATGCCTAAATCGTGGTTACGTTCAAAAGTAGATAAGAGTTTATAGCATGCTGCAGAAGCTGAGAATCAAGCCACATGGAGTCTCAATTGGGGGTTGATGGGTCTGGGAGCGGGTTTTCAATTGGTTGAGCTCGGTCACTTTCGCGGGACCCGCGAGTTCTAAGGGCACGGGGCCCTGCGAACCTAGGCGCTCCCCCTACCATACCCCGCCAGCGGCCAGCATTCCCTTCACCGCCAGCCAGCCAATGCCGTACACAAAATGGCTTTGTTTCCTGATGATAGCCTTCCTCTTGAAGGAATATTTTTATTGCAAGAAGACCCATCTCTAGCTATTAATATTTAGGCAATTGCTAAAGGGTACAATTTTATAATCAGAAGATCAACTATTAACAAAGCTAGTCAACATACAATCACATACTCATGCAATTAATTCTATCACCCTCTGAATGTACCAACAGAACAGCAGCGAAATACAACTCCTCGAGGTACTGGGTGTAAATTTTCAGTACTAGCTAAAGAGACCTAGACCGATACTTAGCATCTCAAGCACCATACTAAAGCCCGATTTTCCCAACACAATCACGAGCCAAATTTAAGTATCAACAGACCAGTCACCACCAAGTCCCCAGAGACCCCCAACCCAACTACAGCGGGGTTAGTAACTACCAACCCTCCCGAAGCCTGCAATCCAACTACAGCCGGGTCAAGTATTAGAGAGAAAACACTGCCTACATACAGCGAATGCCATATGCAAGGCCATAGAAGGGGCACAAAATCTTGTCCATTAAAATAAGTCAACTAATTTTATGTTTTTTTTTTCCTCTGAATTACTTACTGTAATGTAATAATGGCCGCTCCGTTGGTGGTGAAGGGAATGCTGGCTGCTGGCGGGGTATAGTAGGATGTTACTGACTACGCAGGGGCCCGTGAGTGTACGGACCCGCGAACCTATTGGGTCCCAGAACTTACTGTGCTAAATCCAAGCTTACCTTACCCATCAGCCGGACTCCACCTCTACTCATCGTGCTGCCACATGACAGCTTTCAGCACCTCGGTACTCCGTACATATTTCTGCTCTCCCCGTTCCTACGCAGCGAGTAAAACCAGATATCGGATCCAAATCACAAGTCCCGGCGCTCTATAATCAATGATCCTCGCCCCTTTGGCCCCTCGACCGTCAAGACCGCCACCAGTGGCTCTCGATACAGAAACCCCCGCTCACCCCCCCAAGAGACAGCGGGCGGGTAAACCAAAGAGTCGCCTCGGATGCGCGACTTGCAAGACCCGTCGGGTCAAATGTGACGAGCGGAAGCCCATATGCGCCCGTTGCGAGAAGGCTCAAGTGGTGTGTGATGGATACACTCCGCCAGAGCCTAGTCGCAAGGTCGAACGCACCAGTCCTCCTTTGCATCCTCTCATGCGAGCTAGTACTGCCACTGGACCGCCTCAACGACCTATGAGTCAATTGGCCCGTTCCCTTACTGGTCTCCCCGTTATCTGCGGCAAAAATGTGCCTTATTTCGACATCTTCCGTTACCACATTGCTCCAGATCTTTTTCGATACCATTATTCGGAGCTGTGGTCCAGCGTCATCTCGGAAGGCCTACAGGATGGATTTGTCCGAGAATCCATTCTAGCGATTGGAGCTCTGGTAAAAGCCATTTCCTCTAATCCATCAACCCAAGGTCGGGACGCTGTTGCGCAACTTCGTCCGTCGGCAATCGCTCCCTGGTCCAGCCAAAAGATCACCAACCATCACCATCGGGCATCCCTTTTACATCACCTTAGGGCTGTATCAGGCTTTAGATCATCTATTCGACACCGTGGTGCCATTTGTCGACCCAGGAAGGTACTCATGATGACTCTACTTCTTATTGTCTATGAGATTCTCCAAGGCAATCTGAGCGCCGCAGATGGCCTTCTGTCCTGTGGTCTGGGGGTATTTCGGGATTCTAGCACTCTTTTCCAAGGGACCCAAATGATGAGTAATGAGATTGAAGACGTGGAGCACGTCCTCCCTTGTCTCGCTATCATGGGAAAATTCACTCACCAGTTGAATTCATCCTGGACTCACATCCTCCATTTGCGGGCAGAACCAGAGATCAAGATTCCCGAGTGTGGCATCGATACTGTCGCAAGCGTGTATTCATGTTGGGGAAGATTCTACACACTCGCGGTGACTTCCCTATGTCAAATCAGTCATAATAGCAACTCCTCCACCTTTGAGGCGGCTGTGAGGCGAGGGAACTTCTTGTCATGCTTAAGTCGATGGAAGCCAACCCTCGAAGGCTATCTCAACAACTGCGAGACAGGCACGACAGATAAACGGGCTCTGCGCCTCATCTTAATTCACTGGCAAGTCATATGGATAAGCGTTAGCTGCTGTCTTGACCAGACAGGTGTAGCTTTTGATGCTTTCACGGATGAATTTCGCGACCTCCTTTGTCGCTCTATCAAGTTCATTGAGAATGATCTGGCTGTTGAGACACCCCTTTTGATGACGTTTGGGGAAGGAATTTTCATGCCACTGCTCTGCGTGGTCACTTGCTGTAGGAGCCATGACTTGCGGATGACGGCAGCAGCCATTGCCTACGAGTTGCCATGGCAGGAGGGGACATGGGATACTAAAATAGTGCTTCTTGGACAACTGGGCTCTGTTTTGATGGAAGAGAAGGGAAGGGACGAGAGTGGGTTCATCCCGCCCTCGTCGAGATGGTACTGGCGAGGAGGAGATGTCAGTCCAAGGAGCAGACGGATGACATCCATCTATCTGCGACATGTGCCCGGGGAGCATGGGGAGGTTGTAACAAAATCACTGAGTATAGATCTTGATCGATGGCCGGATATCTGCTCGGCAGTGGGATGCCAGAAAGATCACGCGGCGATGCCGAGGAGCTTTTGTTAGACGCGGGGTTATTTTAGATGTAAACTCTACGACAAGATTTAGTAGGTTTGAAGAAAAGAAGTATTAGAAAGAACCAAGTTGGCGCCACGGATCAAGATGCGATGCCGGTGGTCTACAACATTGAATAGTGACAAGGACAGGCAAAATCAGGGAGATCATCCAACATCACAGCAGAATCCGTAAATCACGTCACATGCAGTACAAACTCATTGACCTGCGAATGCGTCTAGACCCCGCCTGGGTTATCTTGGATCCCGGGCCTAATCTTGTTCATCGTACACAGCATCTAACCACCCGAACAGCGCATGTAACGTTGCAATCGGCGTGGCCACTCGAGATGTCACCTCTCGCTAGCCCTTTCAAGGCAGTAGCCAAGCAAGTCATCATAGGGACACCATATTAGGAGTTTCGGAATTAAGGAGAAAGCAGTGGATAAATTGGCCAACGGCAATGATTTTTAGCATGTGAATAGAAACAACTCTCTCTGCCGCGCTCGAAATACAAATAAGCGTACGGGGTTCACGAGCTGGCTCAAGCACAGAGATTGTCCAATTAGAAATAAGACGTCGTATATGGGAACCAATTAACGATTCTGCTTGCAATATCAGCGCTAATATCGATCCCCATAGTCTGCTTCGCTCCGAGCCGAGTGTCGCTTGTGCTTATGCTTATGAGCAATCCTTCCCGCGATCGGATGGCCCCTGCTGACTATCCAATTAGAAAGAAGACGTCGTATATGGGAACCAATCAGCGATTCCCCTTGCAATATCAGCGCTAATGTTTAGGATTGATCCACTAGTCTGCTTCGCTCTGAGCCGAGTGGCGCCTGTGGTTGTGCTGATGAGCAATCCCCCCGCGATCGAGAAATGACCTCTGCTGAGTAGTGACTAATCAGATAACGATTGACCGGGCGTCTACCATCAGCGGGCTTGACAACAGGGGTTTTCTCTGCTGGTCACCGCTGAGTAACGGCCACCGAGACTAAGGAATCCAGACGATATTCCATCATCACAGCCATTTCTGCCTGGTGCACAAAACAAAGACAACTCGCTATCTTACTCCTAGAGTGGTTTCCGGAGCCACTGTTCAGTCGATGCTCGTTGCTTTTGTTCTGGCGTAGCCTTTCCATCGACTCTCTGACTCACACCCACCCGTCACGGCCGCCACCATGCCCAAGAAGATCTTGTTCTTCACCAATTCCGATTATGGCCAAGCTAATATCGTCCTAGCGACTGTGTATGAGCTAATGCTCCTGACCAAGGATGTCGAGATTCATATCGCGTCCTACGAGGGCCTGCGGCATGCAGCACTTGAAACCAACCAACTTGCCCTGGATAATTCCGCTGGCACGCCACCATTGCACCTGGTCTTCCATAGACTAAATGGCAGATCTCAGTTTGAGGCAGCTACGGGGCCGGATGTTGACATCTTCAAAGCGTACGACCGCCCTCCCACCTTTGTCAATGCGGCACGCACGATCCTTTGCATCGAGGGTATCATGCAGCCTTGGAGTCCAGAAGAGTTTGCAGATTTGTATCAGCAGAGCCTCGATGTTCTGAAGCACGTGGAACCTGACTTGGTCGTTGTCGAGCCCCTTTTCACGCCGGGCCTGACCTTGTGCAACCATCTGGGCGTCAAGTGGATCGTACTGTCGCCCAACACAATCAAAGACTTTGCGGTTCCCATGCAACCACGAGTTGCGGCTCTGTGGAAATACCCCATGTAAGTCAAATCCACATATTCCGCCTACCATTTTCCTAATCCATAATTACAGAGTTTGCTCAGGGATGCCGTTTCCGCTCCCCGTCTCTCTTATCCCGGTAAACATTGCTCTAAATCTCGTCGCTGCATACATGCTGCTCACAGGCCAACGCGTCAAAAATGCCGAGACATCCTTGAAGAGTCGATTCGGAGAGAGCATTCAATTGATAACTGCCAATGAATTGGGCGTGTTGAAGCCTGCTCCGGCCGGCCTGCGGATCCTTGTCGCCAACACCCCGGAGCTGGACTACCCCTTCGATATTTTACCCTCTCATGTCGTCCCTTGCGGTCCCATTATTCGAGCCTCGTTCAACCTCAGCAGAATGGGCCAATCTCTAGAAAGTTGGCTTGCTCGGGGACCTACACTGTACGTCAATCTGGGTAGCCATCTGGAGATGAACGCGTCAGAAGCTATAGAAATGGCCGCTGCATTCCGTGAGTTTTTGGACAGGGCAGACGCGGCAAAACACTTTCCAGGTCGAAAATTACAAATTTTATGGAAGGTCAAGATCAAGGGCATGGAAAGCTGGAGCGAAGCTGCGTTGAGCGGCCCAGAGCGACCTGGCGATAATGTCTACGATGGTATCCGCAGGCTCTTGGGAAAGGAGATGGAACATGATCAAATCCAACTCACAAGTTGGGTTACAGCAGAGCCCAAGTCAATCCTGGAATCTGGTCATGTTATCTGCTCGGTAAATCACGGTGGTGCAAGCTCTTTCAACGAAGCATTGTGGTGAGTACCTCCTTTCTGACGGATACAATATCCTCGTGAAATTTTCTGACATCGACTCCACATCGCAGCGCTGGCGTCCCGCAACTTGTTCTGCCAGGGTGGGCAGATTGCTACGATTTTGCAAACAGAGCAGAGCTTCTCGGAATAGGCCGATGGGGGAATAAGGAGGCAAAGCCAAGGTGGCAAAAGGACGAGTTATGTGAAGCCCTTACACAAGTAGTCTTGGGGCCCTTGGCGGAGAAAATCCAGCTCCGATCTAAAGAGCTCGCTTGGAAATACCCCGAAAGTAGTGGACGACGCATGGCAGCGGAAGTCCTCTTAGATGCTTGCTGAGGAATTGATTGCTTTTGTAGCGGTCTGGTATACTAAGCAATACGTACTATGTCTCCTCTTCAACGCCCTCTACATGGGGATCCAGATCGCTTTCTGCTGGAAGGGATTTTCAACAGGCATGTTTCGCTTATTTTAGCCACGGGGTTTCTCTCATATTCGATATGGACCGGCATTTCCACCTCTATTTTCTACCATGTTCGTTTCAAATTGGCTCTGGTGTTATCCGACCCGGCCTTGCTTTTGTGGGGGCGGTTCATGGCGGGAAATCGCTCCAAGCCTCAGTGGCCCTGCTCGGGTATCTCCTCTCCGTTGCAGGGTTTAAGCTCCTCGCCGGTGTAGCACCAACGCTCACCTCTTTGGCAGGCCATCCCAGTCCTTTTAGTCGGGGCTAGGTTGATCACAGGATACTCCTACAAGCTCATCACCCGAAACCACGATTCCCAATAGTGTAAATGGCAGGGATGTCGTCGGTAACCGAGGCAGGATTCGGCAGCGAGCAGAGATCGGAGATCTTCAGCCCATAATGGGGACTCCAATTCGGACTCTCCAGGCCGCTTCTGGCGTCAGCAGCTCTGACTGTGCAGCTACTATATTTGGTGCTTCACTTGACCTCGTGCTGGGGTCTGCCTTGCTCAATGGCTAAACCGGCCCTGGCTTGGCTTGTAGGAAAAGTTCCTATAGATAAGGAGTGATTTAGGAAGTGAGATGATGGTAAACTTGATTCAACTGCAGCTAAGTGGACCGTCACTAAAAGCTTCTGACTCTTATACTTTAAATGGCATCGAATAAGAAGCTAGCGTTGACTCGCGCATGAGATGTCAGCAGATTCTGATTGGATCGAGGGCTGCTCGTATTGGTGAGCCAATTACTACGCAGGTCGAGACCAATGCTTCACAGTTCAAGCCTAAATGAGCGGATAATTCGGAGCAAGTACCTTTGTAAGGCTATTCGAGTACATGTTACTATCCCTTCCGGCCCTGCAACCGTCATTAGATCTTAGAGTATGCACCGCGCCTCCCAGATGCCCAGACACCCCATGCCACAGTCCCGATAGCGATAAGCTCGAGGCTGGCCACAGCGACAACAGCCCACCAAGAGTACCGCATCCCAGAGCATAAGACGCCAAAGTCAGCGACTTTCTTAGTCAGGTTCGAGTCCCGATGCCGCGTGCACACATATGAAAGCATGTCGTAGTGCTTCTTTGCATTCATGTCACCAATCTTATACCAGGTTCCAACGCCAAGCCAAAGAATGATAGCCACAGTTGAAACAATCATAGTTAAGATGTTGCCAACCGATGTAACACGGCGTACCTGGTATTCTCTCAGCACACAATCAGATGCAATTAGAGAGCGACGGACCTACTGCTTTGGAAAAGTTGGCAATGCAGAGAAGCAGGTTCAAGAAAGCGGCGGCGGCGGCGCCTCCGAGGAGAATCAAAGTTGGAGAAATGTTGAGCTGCGAAGACCAGACTTTGAATTTGGTCTTAAGTTGCTCATCTTGAACATATTCACCCTTGGTCTTGGTATATAGCACAACAATGTAACTCAGGATGCCGACAATCGAGACGGAGAGAAGCAGGGATAGAATGCGGATAAAAAGACGCGTACGGGAAATGATACGATCGAGATGAGGGTCGGGGCCTTTCTTCTGCCCGATTCTCCTTGGCGGTTGAGAACCGACTGCGAGCGCAGAAGTAGACGAGTACGGGTGGCTCTCTGCCAACATCGGTCTCAGAGGTTCCATTGCTGCTGGGAAACAAACTTGGAGAGCGCGCGGATGCCGTGACTGAGGGAAGGGAGTTTGTTTCAATAATGTGAAATGGAACTGGTGATGAAGAAAAGCCGAGGGAGCGATGAATGAGGGTACGCCCACGACCTACTTATTCGCTACGAGAGAAAGAAATCACCAAGTAAACCAGGTCAATACCTACTCAGCCCTGGTGGGGGGACCCTGATCTGACTGGTGGACTCAGGTCAGCACTACTGAAGCGCGCTCATCCCAGTAAGCCTGACAGGGGATTCAACCTTCTTTCCCCCCTGCAGATTACTCATATTCATTTATTAATATCCAGGCCTCATTTTCTACTGACCCCTACGCCGCTAGCTTGATTGCAAGGAGGTAGCGGCACCGCCGCCACGAGAAGGCAGGCTTTCCATTGGAGATAAAGACTCTCATTATCCCGGTCTGATCTCCTCTTGAAATCCCCCACCCTCACTCAACCCATTCTTTCCTCAGCTATCTGCCTTTCTCTATCTCCTTGAACCATCGCCGTCATGCGTTGGATATTCCTCCAGGTCATATGGCTTACGGTGGCGCGCCTCAGCGTGGCGTATGAGCCGACCCGTCTCCCGAGGAACCTCCCTACTCTTACTCGTCGTGCTGAAGTCGTCGGGACTTTCTTCATCGATACATCTGAGCGGGGGATTTGCGATAGTCTCAACTCTCAAGGGTCCTTTTCAGACGCCGATATTGCGTGGTCGAAGTTGAACATGGATCAATTTATTATTGACCATGTCAAGGTGCTGCGCCTTGAAGAAGGAAATGGTATGTGGCCCTCAGTTCAACAACATATTTACAGGCTCATGAATGATTAGATCTTAGTCAATTCGGCGGCTGGACCGGGGCTTTCTTTAATCTCTTTGCCATTGGAGACACTAGTTTGACCATCGACTGCCGTACTCCAGACTCAAATTGCGACGTACCTAGGAAGTGCGACGGCTACAACGACTTGAGGTACGCCATGGCGTCTATTTCGATTGGGAACATACACACAATTCTCAAAGCCCGGATAAAAGCATATGACAACATCATCAACAAGTATGATGCAAAGTCAGTACTCCTATTGGACGCTACTTTACGCCCACAAGACTGATAGGTGAATAGCAATCAAGAACGGGTTCGCTCTCTCTTCACGGATCTCAAGTTTCCTGAGACCCGGGGCTTTCGAGTAGAGGCATTTATTCAAGGATTCATTCTTGGCGCAGAGATTGCTCTCGGAGGTGTCACCGAGGCGTTCACCGTTGCCATTCGCAAAGCAATCACAAAAGGTTTCAAGGTAAGAAGACGATCTTGGTATCATCTCTTTTGGCGAGCAAAAGTAGTCTAACCGGTGGTATATGTGAACAGGAAGTCATCCAGTCTGCGCTCCCTTTGGATGTCAATATTCAAGAAGACGGGAGGCCCGTCATCGACAGGTTGCGTGAGGCCCGTGACTCACTCACGAATATCCTGTTTAGCTGGAATATGAGAGGCGTAGACGACCCTGCCCTGCAGTTTGTATCCGCCGATGAAACGGTAGCGTTTTTCCAACAAGGCGCTTTTGTTTTCCCCCTTCCATCCGAAGCCGACTTGATCTCCAGCTATGAGAAGGACATTGAGACACAGATGGTAAGGCAACACACAGTAGTTTGCTTAGGAAGTATGTCCTAACATTTCTAGAATGCTCCCTTGGCTGCATCCCTGTGGGTATCACAAGATATCAAGGTTGGCATCTTTGCTGAGGTGAGCGAATATTCACACCTCCTGAAGTGGGTGAAAGGAATGCTAATGGCGACTGACATGGCAGTCGGCGTGTTCTGGAGGACAACTGCAAACGCTACACTGCAATCTTGGCCCAGGTTGCAGTGATCTCTTGTTCAAAGCCACAGACTTCGAGGTTGGATTCCTTGGCCCCTATACTCCAATAAGCACTAACATTGGAGTGCATACAGACTCCTCTTTGTCTTGAGCTAGGCAACGGCGACGATCTGCCGCCCAATCTACAAGGTACACTTACGAGCTACGGGCTCAATCATCAGAATATTGCAAAGAATGCGGTAAGCCAGGGCAAAAAGTATCCAGATACCTCGCGAATATTAGCTGAATATTAGCTCTAGGCCAGGTGCGAGATGCTTGGAGGAGCTGGCAAGTTTCCGCCAGATAACACTGGCGATTGGGATTTTGGGTTCCCTCGGTGCACGTTTCCTCTAAGAAGGGCCTAATTGGTTTGTTGGAGAGGGGAGGCAAGTGGGCGCGGCTTAACGTAGTAATCTGTTCCGATAGCGGCTGAGAAATGGCCAGAAGCAGGAGCATCCCTACCGGATCATGAGTGATCCCCTACATGCCTGCTGAGCTCTCTAGGTAGACACGGCGCTATTAAATATTTGACACCTGTTTTAGCACGTGCACAACCTCCTCCTCCTTTATGTAGCATCCGTGACGCCCATTTGCCCCACATCCACAATGACGGCAGGCGACCAACAGGCTCCGTGGGCCGCGGCTCCTCACTCCGATTTGTATGATGTGAACTTGCATGTTCAGTGCCAATTGAGATTATTTATCTGGGTGAATATAACCTTATGCACGATCTACATGACGAGCTCCAGCAACTCCCTGAGGCCATCACAAGAGACCTCAGGCGTATGGTGGACAATCGGAGCTGATAGTTGGAGAGCTATGCCGGAAAGTCGTTTGCACTGCTGCCGTATTTATTTCGTGAAGCCGTCCTCACTGATGCGAGCGCCATGTTTTTTTTTAATAACCTAAGCTTCTATTTCGTGACCTGGGATAGCTCGGGCGCGGGGCACTGTAATCCTATGGCGGGATCCTAGACTACATCCCTATAGGCTTTCACTTTTTTATTGAAAGGGCAATTTCATGTCCTCTCATTGGTCTATATTTCTGTAAATCCCCTTTCAGTTAAAAGGGGACTTATATGTAAGGGCTCCAACTCATCTTTCAGTTTAAAGTGGGCGATTTGCTTTCTGATTGGATGCTGCAATCCTGCCTCTATTATAATTGTAGCTGTGTTTTCTTTTTCTTCTCTTCAATCTTTAATATCTTCAGTCGTGCTAAACCATTTTCTACTGCTATTAATTAAGTAGAAAGTAATGTCAATAATAGCATTGCATATATGCATTCCTTATATATTTAGAAGAATAGTTATAGTATAATGCACCTAATTAGATAGCTTTATAACTCACTTTCATTATTATTATTATTATTATTATTATCAATTAGATAACCTACTAGTATTATCTTCCTTTATATTTATAACTTAAAATGCAGTTTTAAGAAACTGGGCTTAATTAAGTTCTAGATATTAAGTAAAGTGAAACTACTAAATGGCTGCAATATATAGGCTAGCTACAGTTATTTCTATAATAGTTAGGCTTACTCTAAGGGTCTAGGGTAGGTCCAAGGTATGTATTTAATAATTAAGTAAATTAGAATATTATAGTAAGCAATATAGATCACGGTCTAGTAAAAGTAAAATAGTAGATTTAATATAACTAAGTATATTAATAGCTAATGAAGCTATCTTTATAAAAGTGCTAAATAAATATATATATATACTTAAGGTCCTTACTTAAATTACAGTTTTAAGTTATAATTTATTTACTTAAATTATAGTTAAAGGTAGTAATTTATTTATAAAATGACTATTTGAAATTATAATTAATTTCTTAAATTGTAGTTAAAAACTGTAATCCTTTAAGATTAAATAGAAATTAATAGAGGTAGATATAGTTAGTTAGCATTATATAGTCTATATAGACCAAGCTATAATATAATATCTCCTCTCTATTAGTTTTATTCTTAAGGCTACTTAAGTAAGCCTTATATAATTTCTAATATTAATATATAGCCTCCTTCTATAAATATTTACAAGTATATTAATATAGTGCTGCAGTATATAATAAAGTAGAGAATGAAAAAGATATTAAAATAAATATAAAAATTAACTAAAAGAGCTAAAATAACAGCTAAATGTAATTCCTTTTATTTTTATATTAAGCTTAATAGTTATATTATTAATATATTATATATATATTATTTTAAGTATAAAATAAACTATTAAATAGAGAACATCAGTTACTTTAATTACTATAAGTAGTATATTTATTAAAGTCATTTTTATAATAGTATTTATATTATATCTTTTTATAATGTATTATTTTAATTTCTTTTTATTTAATTATATTAATACTTCTTTTTAATAAATAAACTAATTAATTAATAGAAAAAGCTTATTTAAAAAGAGGAAGAAGCTAGTAATTAAATTATAATTATTTATAATTAGCTAGCTAAGCTTTAGTTATCTCTTATAACTATAGTATTATATGTGACGGCTTGCCCGCCTCCGGAAATGGTGGTCTCGGCCCACCATTTCGGCGGTTGCCAAACCGGGAAATCTTCGGTCCCACAATCACTCGCTGCTTTTGCGCTGCCTATAAAGCGGCCAGTCCCCGGCCCCGCATCCCTATGTACCTCTGTCGTCTCTTCCTCTCACTTTTCTCTCCTTCAACATTACATGACCTTTTGTTCAGCGACACCACCTCAACTTGCACCGCACACAGGTCATTCTTCTTCGTCAGTCCCTCGCCAGGAAGGACTCTTTGTCGCCTACATTTCTTCCTTTCTTCGACATCTTCGCGATATCGATCTTCATTGACGGTATACTCATCGCCATGATGCAAGCACAATTGGCCAGTGCCCAGCCCCATCCGTATCATCCCACATCATCCGACCCCTTGGCGGTCGGCCCCCTTTAGCTTTTACCAAATTACTGAAAACGGCAATTCAACAATCAGACGAACCGAGCACGGCTGTATTTGTCGTCGACTTCATGCGTTGGCCCCCATCATCCGGCAGCCGTTTGTCTGCAACCCCTGGCTTATGGTCGGGATGACCGAGGGTGGGCGTCTGGTCGACCAGGTCGCGGCGAGGCAACCTGGCTGACAAGGTGGTATTGGGTTTCCTCTTGGACGGAGCGACGAATGATCGTCGAAGTTTCTCGAGATTACCGCTTCAATGCCATGGGGGAGGAGATGAGAGGGGCTGGCGGGCTTGAGGAGTGATGCGGCTTGCGGAGGAAGCAGACCAACGACTACTGGTGGCAGCGACAGGGCTTGGTACGCCGGTCTCACGTTGAGTGAACCTTGGTCCACAACAATCCATGCCCGGCGCACCCGTTCCGGTCACAGTGAGGCTTCCTCGTGTCCAACGGGGAGCCAGCCGGTTGTTGGTCGTCGGTTGCCTCATCTCCATTTCCCGAGAAGGAAGATGGACGTGTTGATAGCGCCAGTGCTGTGACAAGGCGACATGGGTGTGTCATAGCCTCGGGGGATGACGGATCATCACCAAGTGGCAGTGCGCTCTCGTCAATTCATGCAAGCTGTCGGACTTCTGCGGCACTCCTGATTGCCCTCACCGCAAGCGATAGGTTCGACTGCCCCTGGGCCTTGTCAAGTCTGCCTGGACCGCGATCATGAGACGGATCTAGAGCTGGCTGAACTGCCCGAACGGAACATGAGGGTGTGGTAGCCGCATAAGGGGATGGAGAGGATTTCCGCGGCAAGATGCGTTATGACTCAACTGCAACAGTGAGGGGCAGTGATGGTGTCATTCTTGCCGAGGGTTGCCAGGCATGCTCGGGGATGACGCGTTCGTCTTCGATTACGATGCTCGAGCGCCCGGATAGAATCGCTTCCGGGCGATGCCATCCAATGGAGACCGACGAGAGGTAGCCAGCTGATCAAAGTCTAGCAAGCCGTGTTGCAGAATGAGGAGAAGGAGAAGGATGTGATCCTGCCAGGTTGTTCAGCTCTGGTCTAGTCAAACCAACTGCCTTGCCCGAAGAGGTAGTTCAACTGTCAGCTCGCGAGCCGGTCGGCGAAAAGGGGGTTCATCAGACCAATCATGCCTGAGCTCACCACCAACAGAGCCACATCACCGACGTTTCTATCTATTTCCGTGCGCATCGAGTCGGTCCGACCCTTCTCTCCCAAGTCCAGCTGAATCAAACCCTTGTTTTGGAGGGTCGCTAGTGAGTCCTGTTAGACGATCGAGCTGCTTTTGTTCCCCGTCGAGGGAGGGTGGCTCTGCCTCGTGGGTGGGGACGAGAGAGCGACTTGATAAAAGCTGGAGATCCTCCGCTCCTGGATCGTTCTTCATCCTGCAATTCTTCCTATCCATACTTATCATTCCTGACCAGCTCTTTGCTTTAGCTCACCATTATGGACCGTCCCTTGAAGATCAAGCAATGGGATCCTTCCAAGCCAAAACGAAAGCCCAATCTTCGTGCAACTATAAGGAATCCCGAGCTGCGGCCTGTCCTTTCTGATGCCTCCTTTGCTCAGTCTATCGCGTGTGACGTGGATAATCCTTGGCCTTTTGTAGGCGGGGAGGACTTGACCAATGCCAACCCCTACGCGGGGTTCCCGTCGATTGAGGAAATCATTGACGAGGTGATGCGCTCTGCCGCCAGTGACAGCGCAAGGGACCGCATCGACGCACCGAATCCCACACCACTATCGGGTCTTGAGAAGAACGAGCGGTGGAGCTACAAGAGTCAAAGTATTATCCTAGAATCTAGACCTGAGATACGGAGCTGACGGGGCCTCGTAGATTCTGCAATTGTCATCAAGAAAGATAAGGGCATTACAAAGCTGCCTCCAGCACATATCGCCACCCCGAAAGCCATCTTCAATTCCATTTTCCCCTATCCAGGCGATAAAAGAGCAGGCGACAGCGTCAAGACATTAAGTCTTCAGAATGACACGCCTAAATGTGGCAGTAATAGTCAAGGTAGTATCCCGGAATCCCTATTCTGAGATAAGAAGCTTATAAGGACTGGTAGAGATTGCTATAGCCATGGAAAAAGCCAAAGCACAGGGTATCTGCGAGACGTCTCCCAAACACATCATCTCCCCAGTGGCCACTCCCGACTCCATTCCAGGCCGACAAGTTGATTTTGATGATCTAGCTGGGGGAATGCCAACTGCATCCAAAAATGTAGGACCCCTCAATGCGCCGTTGCCATTGGTCTTGGGTGGTGAAGAGCCCGATAATGATGCTCAGGCCTTGTCCGTCCTCGCTCAACCGCCTCCCGCAGCAACCGAGGTTGAGAATCATTCCTCGCAAGAGGAGCATAGTCACAGCACCGAGCATGGAGACATCCTGGAGGCTGATTATTGCGGGGATATTGTTGAATCGACCCCCACTGAACCGGGTTTTGGGTATGCCTCACCCTACCCAACGGATACGTCTCTCTCGTCAGGTTCAACCACACCGTCCACGCCTCCCTCACCTTCCCTACCTTCAAAGGATGAGAAGTTGCAAAACCCTATCCAGGCTCAGGCGGAAGGCACTTTGGGTCAGAGCGGCCTTGTACCAATGGCCATGGATCTCAACCAACACGCAACCAGCACTCAAGAGCCTGAAGTCTGCTCTTCGGGGAAGCAACGGGTTGATGACATAATTGGGGGCCAAGGCCGTTGTGGAGGCGATGTTGAACCTTGTTCTACGGGTTTAGGAGGCTCCCATGCACCGACCCCCAGACGAAGAGCCCGAGGTTCATATATCCTCCACGCTGATTACAATGAAAGTGACGCTGGCGACGGCGACGACGATAACGACGAAAGGGGTCAACAGTCTCCAGAGCTCGACGGGGCCGAAAGGTCAAAGCGATGCGGTGGGAGCCTTCCTATTGAGGTCTTGCTTAACAATGCCAAATACCGTCCTGCTCAGAGCGCCGAGGACAGCGAGCGGGATCATGATGGCGACGAGGATGAGGATGAAGCTTATGGAAAGCGTCGACGCAAACGCCGTCGTTCCCATGAGCCCTTGGCTAGCATCAAGCGCCGTGGCTATAGGCATACCACTCGCCAACGCCCAACGAACACCACACGATCGGTACCAAGGGATCGAGCGCCGACACCCCGTATGCTTAGCCCGTTTTCATCATGCACTACATCGGACGATTCAGATACTAGGCATGATTTTGCGAAATTTCAGGAATGGCAACTTGACAACGTCATACTGAAGCAAGTTGTTCTCGACGGTGTAAACACCTTTCAGTTACAATTTGGCTGGGATATGTGCTCGAAGCATGACAACACGGGCGATACTGTTCACGACAGGCGCCGCCGAACATTTGCAGGCTCAACCGGCCGAATACATCGCGGCGAAGGTGCGAAAGCCAAGTTCACACCGGAAGAAGATAGTTTCCTCCTCGAATTGAAGGAGGGCGAAGACAGCCAGTCATCTCAACAGCTCACCTGGTCAGAGATTTATCGGCGGTTCAACGAGAGATTTCCGGGTCGACGATCGTGTGGGTCACTTCAAGTGCATTACTGTACGAAGTTAAAGGGCCGAGGGGAGCCTTAGCATACGGTTAGCAGTATTATAATTTATACATTGGACTTTTACTATGTTGGTTACGTGTTTTGTGGGTTTGCAACCAATGACCGAAAACTTATGGTAGTAAATCACTTTACCAGAACTAGTGACATTCGCCTATTATACTTAGGTTACATCTAAAGGCTACACTCTCATACTGTTATTTCAATCACTCATTTTCACATTTCGTAAATAGCTTCATTGATAAGTTTTCGTAGTTAATACCGGGTGAAATGCCAGTGTACTAATGGTATTATGATGCTCACGTGATCGTCTGGTATGGAAAGCCATGGAAGGCCATGGAAGGCCCGCACAGCCATGGGAAATTTAGGACAGGTGTCCTTTGTGGCTCGGTGCTGAGAGCGAACCTGCTAGAACAAGTTATTATCTCGTGAAGTGGGCAGACTATCCAGATCACGACAATTCATGGGTTAAGAAGGACGATATTGCAGCTGACACAGTTAATGATTTTGATGCCGCATACAAACGCCATGATGGAAACTACACTGGCATCACGCTACTTAAGAAACGATCTCGTCATGGAAAGTTTAAATATCTTGTGAGTTGGAAGGGACGTCCCCGCACGGATGACTCATGGATTGAAGACTCTAAGATAAGTATGCGTTTGATTGAGGAGTGGGAGGAGAACGAAGCTACCTCATTCAGGAAGACAATCAAGGGTAGGCGTAATATGAATCCTAGGACGCGCAGGGGTGGGAGGTAACGTAGGAACGAGTATCCGTAACTCACTCAGTTACATATGTACAGGGGTCCATCAATCAAGCCATACATTTTTTTCTGCCGGCAGAATTTTTCAAACGTTTGTGTGAGTGATTGCACGTATTGCTCTTACCGTATTGTCTCTACCGTAATGGCATGACCGTATCTTACGCTAAACGCTAAGTCCAAAGAGCATAGAGCAAAATTGGACTAGTCAATACAACTAAATGCGTAATCGGCTTCATCTTTTGCACACACACTTGTGATTGTAAGCACGGACCATAACGCTAGGGGTACTTGTATATACATTTCATAATCCAGATCTGGCCTAAATCCTCGCTTATTTCAAACAAGGTGCAAGCTACTGAAAAGTCCCACTAAGTACTCAAACAACCCAAACTACAGCCAATCACAGCTGGAGTAAGCAGAGTGCAGCATTGAGACGCGGTGTACTGCGACCATAGGTGATATAACTTATCAAGGGCCGAATATTGACTAGGCGGTCAGCATGGGCAAAATGACATTATTACGTCTGACGAAGCTAGCAAACGGATAAGGAACGTTGATGGTGACAATAAAGGAATTATGGGCGATTACTAGATGAAAACCTCATACTATGGACAGATAATTATGTACATGTGAACGTGAACGGTGCTTCATGCCCCGTAATGCACAAACTGTGCCCAGTTCAGCGGCATACTGAGATCCCCTGCACGCACTGCTAGAGATTTTTCGGGTACTTCGTGAGACTTTTCAAAAGCTGACATCCGACGTAAATAAGCGAGGATTTAGGCCAGTTATGGCTTATGATATGTATACACAGGTACCCCCTTCGGCATAGTCCGTGCTCGAAATTATAAGTGTTCGTGCAAAAGATGAAGCCGGTAATGCATTTAGTTGTACAGTTTTGGGCATAATTAGCTTCCTATTTTACTAAGCATGAAGATGTGTGTGGGCCCAATAATTCACGTGATACTGTGCCAATATAAATGTCATAGACTGTACATCCATGGAGTGACTTAACAGAAGCAGACATAATCCAAAAGTGGCCTAAAATAGTAAGCTCTGCTAGTCACTGTCCACTTTTGATAGGTATAGTAATCTTTATACAGTGCTTTTGCACTGTGCATACTGACGTCACTCCATTTTGTTCAGACCACAGTATAGTGCTGGAACTGGGTACAAGATTGACTGACATAATCAATCACCTGATTACTAATCTATTTACCCATAAGAGGAGTCTCCAATCTAAGTGCACAAGTGACGCCACGATCATTTAAGGTATGCATTAGGTTGCATTAGGGGCTACGCTCACGCTACTTTTCTTCACAATCACTCATGTGTAAATAGCTTCACTGATGAGATTTCGTAGTTGATACTGGATGAAATGCCAGTATTCTAACGATATTATGATGCTCACGTGATCGCCCGGCAAAGAAAACCATGGAAGGCGATGGAAGGCGCGCACGGTCATGGAAAGTTAAGGACAGGTGTCCTTTGTCCCGCGTTGGCAGAGAGCGAACGTGGGAGAAAGAACTAGACGATGCCTTGTGATGCACCAACAACCATGAGTGAGACTGGAATCGACTGGCCAAGTGACGATGCGAGCGACTCTCAGAACTGTGACCTTCAAATATCCGATAGCGAGGTGTCTCAGCATGCAACCCCAGCCCCAAGAAGCCGGCTGAGACCTGCAGGGAGTGCCTTGGCGTTCGTGCCATTTGCTGATTGGGAGCCAGACCGGTCATACGAAGGCGAACCTACGATACGCTACAACGTGGAATGGAAACTATCCGTAAAGAACAGGGATCAAGCAGGCGAATCGGAGCTAGGCATTGTAATATCGCCACACAAGTTTTGGAAACACGTCCTCCAACCGAAGGTGACTAGTTGGAGCCACTGTCCTCTTCCAGCGTCAGCAATCATCCACTTCATCCATGGCGCCAAACACTAAGTACATACATATGTACATAGCATTTTACGAGATTGTGGCAAAAATTGGGAAATGGATATGTCCAATAGCAACTAGTGGCCTATTGGTTATAAGCCACTGGGCGAAATAAATTGTGTGTGTGTGTGTACATAGCATGACACGGATCTAGTCAAGCTTTCCGGGAGACACTCGGGAGCCATTAAGTGCTGTGTTGATGAGCCTCTTCTGGCTCATGGAGCAGGCTAGCTTGCGGTGGGGTGGAAGGTCAAGAATTGTTGAATTGGAGGCATGTTGGAACACCAGGGCTCCAGGGAGTCACGTGAGAAACAGGGGGTTGTCGGGACCGACTCGGAAGGGGCTCGCCGAGCCTCCGGCCGGCTAGCCCGTATTAGGAAGCAAAGGAAAGCTAGACCTCCCTGACCTCAAGGGCGGGAGCTACAGTCAAGAGATACACAAGATACACACATGTTCAGGGTCATCAAGTGGTCATACAAGCTCTCTGACAAGAATCGTC